>JAAXYW010000086.1:0-62932 GCA_036851895.1 Orthonychiurus folsomi | reverse complement strand
AAAGTATCTGAAAGACTCAATCTTTTTCGTAATGTTTGAAGAATTTAAAATTAGAATCAATTTTCAGCTTCAATAATATTTTTATTGCATGGTTTAAATTAAGTGCAATATTATCAGTCAAGTGAGAAGAAAAGTGTTAGTTTCAGAATTTTGAGCCCAGTGCAAGGTAATTTGGATGTGCCAGTCGCTTAGAATTTAGTGTCCGCAGAGTTGCCCGATTCAGAATTTACTTGGTGGTCGATTTGGCGGATTTGATAGACATTGCCGAGCGTGTCGGGTGCGTTGGGGCTGCCGGTGCTGGGAGAGCTTTCTCAATTTCGATCAGTTTCAATATGCCGTCTTGCATCTCTTTCACAGCTTGGAACTCCGTCAGACCCAAACGCCGTTTGTTGGAAATGTCATACACGCCGCCCACAGATGCACTGTGCTCTCCACTCGTTCCACGGACTTGAAGATTGTACTTGCCAGCCACTTCTTCCAATTTGGTGTAATTGTGCGCCAGCTTTGGTAGCTTGATATGAACGGATGCTCGAATTGTAGTCCCGAGATTTGTGGGGCAAAATGTTAGAAAACCAAAGTGACCGGAGTGAGCAAACTTCAATTCCTTTCCAATTTCAGTCACCGCTTTTAACAAAAGAGTATTTATTGTCAACATTAGACAAAACTTAGTTACGATTTTAAATAGATCGCTTACCCAGAACCAAACGACGGTACACTGCACCCAGATTTCCACCATCCTGCATTGAAATGATCCGAAGATGATCTTCCTCGTTGACCCAGACCAGGAATGTCTTGGCATCATTGTGAAAAATGCCTCGTCCGGTAGGCCAAAAACGACAGGCATTGGCAGCCTTAAATCAATAGATAAATTAACAAGTAGTGAAACATGTCGTGGATAACAGTGGAACACATAAAATAGCAAATTTACCTGTAAAAATCTATCTCCTTCCTTGAAAAGGAAATGGTCATCAATCAATTTCTGCTGCACTTCCTCTGTCATTCCGGTCAATGGATAATACACTCCTTTGAGTTCGCCAGTTAAATCTTCCAAAGTGGAGCTGACCTTATTCTCCATTTTCTTGTACTGTTCCTCCGTGAGACAGGGATTGAACGGATATCCCTCCAAGCTCCGTCCGCATCGCACCTGGGTTGACACCACGTAAGCTCCCTCAGGGTCCACATTTTTGAATGCATGCTCGTTCCCGAAATCAGAAGCAGGATGATCCATTTTTCTGAATCCTTTGTGATAATCCTCTATGATCGGATCGAACAATTCACCAAAGACGGTATAGGACTCTGCGTCCGGGGCGTAGACGCCAATGCCCGAGTCGAGGTTAACCAAGCCTGCAAAAACAGTCAATTCAAAAATGTATAATGGTGGTGTTGAGTACAAATTTTTTAATTTGGAAACTTAAAGGAATTTACCAGACTGTATAACATCCAGAAGGGTGCATCCCATTTTGGTCTTCTTTGTTTTCAATTTGTCGAAAATCGCTCGGGTCAAGTACTTCTTGAGCAGGGAGTGGCACTCCTCATCGGGGGTAGCCTGCAACTTCAAAAATCCACTCTCCAATTTCTTCAAAGTTTCTTTGTCCACAGCTTCAATGCTGGCATTGTCGTCCTTATTGAAACAAGTTTTGCAACAGAGCGGCATTTCACGCAAAAATTTTGATATGTCAAATGTTAGAAATTAAAGAAAAATTTTGGAGAATAAACAAGGGATGTAACCTACTCCAGGTCAGATTTGTGAATGAACTTTCCGTGAGGCGACGTGAGCTTGGAAACTATGCACCATTGTTTGAATATTGCTTGCCCGCGCAAAAGCACTATGGCAACTCTCGCAGGGGTACGGTGACATTCACATTAAAAATCACAAAATTCTTTTGCGATATAACGGATTGTCTTAATTGTCTATTACATTTCAAATGTTTTGTATCATGTGTAACCTGGTGGAAATAATGACAGAGATCAAACAAGACTACTAGACCATACAAACAAGCCACAGATGAGATCAGGCAAGACTAGACAATATAATTTAATTAATATATTTTATGTTCACATAAGGTCGGACCCGAATAAAATAAGACATGCATTGTTTTCTTTGATAGATTTAATCACATTTCTTCTCAATATATAACTGCATTCGTAGTTTAAATCCATCGTTGTTTATATACAAAACAAAAATACTCACTCATGTGGAGCTTAGACCAGCTAAACTACCCCTTTCTATGGAAATATGATATACAAATACAAATTTATTTTGGTTCAAATTATTATTTGCTAGATTATTTGTTTTGTGGTTACTTTGTGATTTAATTCTCTTGTCCGCGAATAAAAGACGTGGAACCCAAACAGGCGACCATTGAACGTTTCTCCAATGTTAATGCCCGAGGAACTTCTGAGGAAAGCAAAAGCTAAATATTTCAGTATTCGTTCGGTTAGGCTTAAAATTGTTAATCTAATTGTTTGCACTTACGTCTCTGGTCTGAAAAAAATAGCTATTAGCTATTTCATACATACGTCCAAATCATAAACCATCAAAAATTGCACGTAAGAATAATGGCAATTAAATTACACACTCCAATTAATAGGCGCTTGTACAGAGTCTAAGCACCTAACCAACAATGTAAAAAGCGTCTACCCTGCGAATCACTTGTCCTTCAAATTCCATTGACTGATGACAAAGTGTCTTGACGTTTGGAAACTTTCCATTTTCTTTGCAATTGTTCAATACTGCTGAACCATTTAAATCGGGATTGTGCTCCTGGCTTGTTCAGTTTAACTTTACTCACTTCACCTCTTCAACAGCACGGCTCCAGCAGTATTTTAAACAATTCAATACATCAATTTTCTTTGGATCCAATTCAGAAGGAAGCATTTCTTATGTTAGTCCGTAGAACTATGTACTAAAGTATCAAAATTTAATTCTCGAAACTCTTTTCTTTCTAGGATGATTTGGTTTATCATTGGAGTTCTGTGCGCTATCGCACTTTTGGGAACAGGGCTCTATCTGTTTTTTAAGAAAAGGTGCATTACTTCCAGGAACTTTCAAATTTCACCCGAGGTTCCATTTTGGCCGCGAGTAAGCAATCGTGCACTCTTCGAGAATGTCAATCTGGAGACTTTCACTTGAATGAGCAACTTATGGCCCTTTCGACTGGTTTTTCTAATTATCAAAAATTGAAATACACAATTTTTGGCATTGAACTTTACGCGTTTGTGCTATCAATACTTCATAAGAACTGTACGTCTTATTTTATTCATGACGAAAATTAGTTTGAGGATAAAGCGACGAGAGTCCATTTCTTAAAACCTTTTAAGATTGCCACCAAAGAAATAAAACTTTGAGCGTAAACATTATGAATATTGCTTGCACATATTACAGTACATTTATTAAGTTGCCATAAGATATGTTTTGATTTGTCTTCCGTTTAATTTTATGCTATTTCTGGATGATGTTGTTCTGCGCAGTTTTATAACTGTTGAAAACAAGAATCGCTTTCTATTGTCAGATCTCCTTATTGTTCATCCGTTACAAATTTAAATTTGTGTCATCCTTTTACAACACAAAATTGAGAAGGTATTTAGTTAAACGTTCGTTCTGACGGCGCGACGCCTGGCAATTTTAAATACAGTAAAACCTATTTTGAGAACATCAATTGCCTACCAAATTTCAGTCTGCCTTCTCATGGAGGTTTTACTGCAAAATTAAACAAAGTTGTTGATACTGCTACTTGCTGCATTATATAAAACATCTGTTATCCAGACCCAAACATTACCTTAGTTTACCTTACCTTCACCTTAGTTTTAGTAATAAAACTAACATAATATGCATTTTAAAATCTTAGTTTATAATTTTCGTCGGAAGAACGTTTCAAGGTTATTTCGTTACTCAAAATTACGTAAACAATGTAAAGCGATATTTAAAATCTTGTTTGCTTGAGTTGAGAGTTGAGATTGATCCTCAATTTTCACTTGCATTGCATTGGCCACTCCCTCTTATATTCCACTGGATCGTATTTCCAAAAATAAACCCTTAAACAAATGCGCAACATTCATCACAACATCATGACCAAAGAATTTCTGGTGAATGAAATGAGTTATTTCATGCAGTATTGCGCTTCGCAGTAGAAGTGTCTAATTTCACCTTCAATACATACAAGAAGTAGACTGCGCATTGGCATGGGATGAGTCATCCGCAGCACTAAAATAAAATGATTCAAGCAGACAAGTGCGTTCTTAATGCGTTGCTGACAGGCAAAGCAAAGCCTTACAACTTACCAGAAAGTTCAATGCTAAAAAAATTCAATGTTGAATACATGCGAATACATATTCAGTAGTGACACTGTACTTTGTGACGTATTGTTTCTCAAAAAATCATTTAGTCACTAAACCACTTACTTGCCAATGACACCTCTTTTCCGCTAATGACTATACTATGACTGACTGCATAATCGTAGCAGTCAAATATGCCCATGATAATGTCCTATGTTTGTTTAAAATATAATGTGTGCGAAATTGCATTTGCAAAAATCGGAAACTGCTATCAGGGAAAAATTAAACCAAATCCAAGTGTTCCTTGTATGACTCAACCTTCCGGGGCGGTGCGGTGGTGTGGTGCGGCGACGACGACGTTCCGCTGCTGCCTGCATGTGTTAGCAATAATGCAGGAAACGGTACATATGACATACAACACAACTTCTTACCAAAAGCAATACTTAAATAAATATTTGCAAAAACATTTCCAGCACGTATAGTTGTAAATGATGTGATAAATGCTACGAACGAGGGCGGAGGTATAGTAAAATTCTTATTGTTGGCGGAGGGAGCATCTATTTTGTGGTTTTTGCACATATGTCATGTCCTGACGGGCTCAAGCGATGACGGCCTCTCGTTTGTAAGGCATGTATGATTCCTGTCATATTGTGCCAATATGTATATCTGACCAACGGCAACGGGGAATTTTAATTTTGCACGGATGCAACGACTCAGCTAATGGCATTGCCATGACTGACTGACTACCTTATCTCACAGTTTGGAATATGACATAAGGTTGTTTCGGGGTACTCGCCATCGTCGTCCCTTTTTACTATTCCGTAGTTTGTCATTCTCGTGAATTTTAATGAAACTCACACTGATAAAATAAATGGAGCCGGCAAACCGCCTGCGTCCCAGTCATCACTCATTTACCTCACCCTCCGTTTCATTTGGATTCCTTAGTCTCCCTTTGGTGCTTCAACTGCAAACATCTCTTAGGCAGGTAGTGTTTACAACTAAAAATTTACAAGTTAAAATCTGAAGATGAGATACGTACGTGGAATCACGTTGTTTCTTTTCGGTGAGTTCAATTTGCGAATGGTTGCTTTGTGACGTATAATCTGTAATTCTTATACATTTCCTAGTGTCAAAAACTTCCGGAAAAAGTAAACTTTCTCTTGCTTGCGTTTTACTTATTTAAAGGCCACGCCATCAATAAGGTCGTTATGTTTCATTAAGCTTAATACAAATCATGGAAGCATTTTCAGGAGATGTATCTTTTTGGCTTGAATAATAATTGTTTCGATTACAAAAATGTAGTAGGGTACTAGACCTAAGGCATGTCATCAGCTCACAATTTAACTCAAAATTATTTCATTCGTTTTCTTTGCAATTAATTAATCAATATGTTGGTGTAATTCAGTACTATAGACTTGCAATTCTTCTAAGCACTATTTGGTCGTCATCGACGGAAATTATTGTTGTAATTCTGACTAGGGAGTTTAGTTCCTGTTTGTGGTTGGCGGCCGCCGCGCCGGGTTAAACCTGGGATGCTAACTTTTGTTGAGTGCATTTCTTTGGAAAGTGAAATATGGAGTGACTACATCCTGTTGAATTGGTTTGGCGAGGCATTTCATGCAATAAACATTAACAGGATTGCCATTTTTGCCATTGCTTTTTCATCTAGTGAACCCAGCTTATTTGAGTGAAGAAAATCCATATTATGATAAGATAGCGGTTATCTCGCAGCGATTTAGTTTTACATTTTGGGAATTGGACTAATTTGTGCTTTGCATTACGACCTATTAGATAATATGCTATACCTGGATCGCCTTTTTCCATGCAGTCAGTGCATATTTTCCGACGGATTGTCCAAAGTGCAAACTGCCATTTGACGTTTGGCATACAATTAATACATATTACAGAACAGAGCAGATTTGAAATGGCACTGTTTGCACACTGCTAACTTCTGAAAACATAATGACGAGCATTCTTTTAGTATTTGAGAGGCTCTTGAAGCAATTTATACGTCCACGCAATTCTTAAACCTTATGTGATCTGTGCATTTTCCAACAGCATTAGCTACTATTTTAGCACATTTATATTTTGTAGTTAGCAAGTCGGAAAATTTACATAAATCCTTGAATGCAGTTTCTTCAACCATGAACAATAACACAGGGTTGAATTAGTTAGGAGCAAACCAAAGATTTGGCGAGTTACGAATTATTCGTGACTCGTGAGCAAACACAAGGCAGCATGTATTTGGTCACCGGTTGTTAGCGCTTTCATTTTCTTACAATGTCTATTGTTTCAATGTCACCTTCTGCCTTCATTAAGTTGGGATTGATTTGCTACTTAATCCAGAGACTCGAACAACAACGCTCAACGTTAAGGAGTTGTATGCATTTAATTTTGCTGGTATATATTATAATGATTAAATGCTCCTTTAGTCTTCATTTTGTTGGCCATGTTTTCTACAAATACTTATTTTTGACTCCACCTACCCGGTACAGCGGGCAAGGGAATTGCAATGTGTTATTTGTTTTTGCAACTTTACACAAGACAGATGGGTGGCATTGGCACAAATAGCGATTTACAGGATAGGCTGGCATCCGCTTTTAGCATAGGCACGAAAGGATTCTCTACCATTTTAATCATTGCAAATTCGCACTGTAAAATTTGGATTGGAAGTCCTTCAATTAATGTACACTCTTTTTGAGGATGTTTATTTACCACATGGCATCATAGGCGGCATATCATTTACCTTGTTTCCTTCTGCAGGCAGTGGCAGCCTTGTTTTGCACTGCACTTCGGTTATGTAACCCTGATAGCATTTATTTGAGCAACCTAAATATTTCTACGTAAATGATAACAAATTATTCCTACATAGATTGACCTTATCTTTCGACTGGATATTTTTTTAATATCCTAACTTTACTCCAGACTAGCAAGATCAGCTGCTGCTTAATGTTAAACGCTGAAAATTCTACTCTAATATCTACATCAATTGTTGCAGATTTTGATAGTAAATTGGGCTGGATAAATTATACTATGGCTATAGCAATACCTTAAAAGCTCAAATTTTATGTTTTTCATTTTGTTTGCCAGTTGCGTCATGTGCTTCTCAAGCAATCGGGGGTCCAGCCAGAATGACACGAATCGCTCACGCGGATGTTCTAAATTTAATGAAATCCGAAAATTCATTCTCTCAAAACCGACATCCCGTGAACGGAGAGGCCAATAGGCTGGCCATGAGAAGATTTATTAACGAAAAATTTGGAAACATTGCTGGAGAATTAGGTGGAAGTGACAAGGGCCACTTCACTAAAGAGATTCCCTACGAAACAAAAATATTTTCCGGAGACTCCGGCCAAGATGAACGAAAAATCACAGGCACAAACATTGTTCTCATCCTGAAGGGCAGCAAAGACATTAAGGATGACGAGCCTATCATGATTGTTGCTAACTATGATTCTGACAATACGGGTAACGTTGTAGATGACAATGGCTCAGGGATTGCTGCCCTACTGGTCGTCGGAGACTATTTTACAAAGCAAATCACAGATGAGAGATGGAAATTGGAACACTCCGTCATTTTTGCCGCAACCGATACCTCAATCAGGAAATACGTAAGCAATTACAAAGAAAATGCATTTGCTCTTTGTTGAGAGAATGAAAAATTATTGGATTTTCTTTGATTTAGGACTCCATAACAAATGGGCAACCCGCTAATGCCAGCTCTGGTTCAGATATCTTAGTAAGGGAATTTCTCCCTGACTACATGAAAGACAGAAAGAAATTCCGCGGAGCCATTGTTCTTGACAGCCTTCTCAACTACAGGAATGAATCAGGAACACAGGCTGGGCAAGGCATTGACAAAGTGAGTGCAATAAGTCGTTTTACATTTATATGCAAATCTGAGTATCAATGTTGTGCCATTTGAATTAGGCTTATCCACAAGCCTACGCTGAAATGGCGAAGTCCAACTATGCAGGGAATTTTCTGGCTATGGTTTCCCGTGATTCTACATTGGACGCTGATCTTGTGGGTAAAATTACACGGGGCTGGGAACGAGCCTTGATCCAACCAAAAGCTGGAGCTGGAACTAATCCAAGTCAAATTGAATCACCACTTATAAGCTTTGTAAAAAAGTTGAACGACCCAGACACCGATGCAGTGTTCCATTTCGCCAAATCAGACCAAAACAGTTTCTGGGCTCATCATTCCCACGGTGGAGCGCAAACAAAATATCCAGCTGTTCTTCTGACAGACACTCGAAGTAAGATATTTGAAGAATGTCTCATTTTCGTTTGACTTTTCAATGTTTGCCTTGCGCCAATCACGTACAGGAGTTTGACCAATTTCAAATTCTATACAATGCATTCTCTAAATCCATTAGATTTCCGAGCCAGCATTTGCAGTGCACCACGATGCAACTACTTGGATGAATCAACTAAACCGCAAAATCTGGCATTTATTCACCGAACCATGATGACTCTGTATTCCGTGCTGAGGGGTCAAACTGGTAATGACTAATAAATCATTTTGCTCATTGTATAGTTGGACTACATGACCTTTATTTTTTCAGACAATGCTCCTGGACTTGCTGCAACCACACAGAGCAGCATGCTCCTCCTGACACCATTGGTTGCCTTGAGTCTTCGCTATGTGCTGGCCGTAAATGCTTGAGAAAGTCAATCTTTATAGTGCCAAAGCTGTTTAGTGGGGTATTCTGACTTACATATTTTTGCTAAAAATTTGTTCTTCCTCTTTCAATTTGTTTGTTTTAACGGCCAGAAACCAACTGTATTGCAAATGCTTATGTCTCGTCTGCGACTTTTGATAAATACATATATACATGGACAATGAATTAATGTTAATGTGATATTCTGTTAGTATATCGAGATGCTTAACTTAAATAGATTTGAGTAAGTTGTGTGTTCCTTTTTAAACGATCCTTGCGTTTATGTGTTCAATGTGTTGTGAAGAATACCTATATAGTATTTAATTTAATTTAGAACGTTACAAGAAAATCTTAATAAATCCTTAGATTCTTTAACTATAATAATAAACGTGTTTTTTTAATTACGCTTTTCAGAATTGCGTTAATGCAAAAGTAATTGGGCAAAACAATAAATAAAAGGGCAAGTCAGCAACGCAAACTTTACGTACAAAAATGAATGGTTGTATTGTCTTCGCCGAAAAAAATAATTACATATAATTTCATAAACATCGCAGGTGCTGTTCTCTGTATTTTGCAGGAGTGTAGAGGGTTGTATTTGTTGATGGGCGAAGGGTTCACTGAAGTAAGTTCTTGCTGAAAGTTGTGACGAGTCTGCTGTGTTGTTCGTTGAATTTGTTATGGGGAACCAAATTTGTTGTCCTCGCTCATGGATAGATGGTTGACTGTACTTCTGGCCGTGGGATCCGCTGTACTTGACAATGCAGTAAGTCCAGCAGCTGAAGTTATCAATTTGCAGTTCTTGATGAAAGTCTCATGTTCGTAAAAATTCATTGGCTTGTATGGTTTCCGTTTAATGTCAGCCACGAATTGCTTCAGATCAGGATTAGTCTCTAAGTTTGGGTCAAATTCGTCGTATATTCCAGCTGAAATTCTTGATTCCCGGAACCTGAACCGTGCATGGTTGTCAATTGCTTCTCGTCGTGCGGATTTGATTAACTGCTTAATTCTGCTTCTGGATTTAATCTCTTCCCCGTTGATGATGACAGGTAGAATTGTAAGCTGGTCTCTGTTAAGTTGTGCCTCCCAATCCCTCATCATTTTGATCTGATCCCTAATTACTAAGTCCAGTCTTGCAACTTCAGCATTCTGAATATCAGAATCAGATGCACGTTCCACCATCTCAACTGGCTTCGGGGTAACTTTTATCCTTTTGGCTGCCGCCAGCCCTCGTGCCAATTCATTCTTTTCCTCCAGAAGGTTGAGATGTTCAGGCCAATCAATCTTCTTCTCTCCGGTGCAGTTGACAATTGACTTATTGGGTCGCTCTATCTTTCGACGATATGTGCTAACAGCTCTCGTGTAGACAGGCGTTGGTGCCATCTCATCTGTTGGATGAATACTCATTTCGTGATCGAAAGCTTCGAAAATTCCCTGGAAATAACAAGGTTTGATTTGGCTGTGATGACAAAAATCTGGGTAAAAATAATATGTAACTTTTATTCAATGGAAGATGGCTTACCGTCAAACTGATCACCGAAGATTCTTCCGGGTTAAAATGCTGGTCCATGGCTTCTTGAATGTAGTCGTAAGGAATATTTTCCTCTGTAAATTAAATTTACATAACTTTCAATAAAAGCATTATATAATTGGGCAGAAAGATCTTAAAATAAACTTAGAAATTAAACAAAACAGACAACCTACTTAGGCAAAACACTTCAAACTAAATGCTCTGCCTAGCTTCTTAGCAGTTCATATTTTAGTCAATATAATTAATAGTCAATGCTGGTTGAATTTTTTTTTAGAAAACTTAGTAACTCAAATTGTGTTGTTGGAAACTTACTCGCAGTGCCGCTGGTGGGGCTTACGTTTTGCCTACCCATATCTCCTCCTAATTCAGCACCCGGTGTCAAGGGCAATCCATCTGGACGCAACTGTTCCGACGTCTCAATTGTTATGTCCACTGCCATATCACCACCTGGGGTCAAGGGTAATTCATCTGGAGGCAACTCCTCCGGCGTCTCATTTGTCAAGTCCACAAATTCAATCGCTGTTGATTAGAAAAGTTAAACTTCAGAATTTTGAATAAATTTGACTGTTTTATTTCAAATGGTGTTGTGAAGCTATGAGTTCCTAATAAACAGATATTTGTGAATTGTATGGTACTTACCGTAGTCTTCGGAACATTGATCGCAAAGACTCAAGGATGATCCAGGTGGCGGTTCAACAAGGTCTATGATTGGACCTGCGGCAGCTGTTGAGTTTAAAACAAAAGAAGTATGCACAATAAACTGAATAAACCATTTACTTAGCATTGCAGTTGTCTGACAAAATAAGAAAAAATCTAATGGGAAAGCAACTCTAACATAAATAGCTAATTACCAAATTGTTGCGGGTTTGATGGACTAATTGAAGTGACATGTCCCAAACCAATTCCCTGCATCGGAAGGCATGTAGAACACTTGAGGTGTTTCTGTTCTTGAGGTCCTTCTTTTCCTTGGCTTAGCTCCCGGTCGCCACTCTGCGCTGGCTGACCTTTCATGCTTCCAAATCGGTTGCGGTCTTAAATCTTGTCGTTCACGTTCTTCTTTAGTATTTTGTAGTACTCCTTGACTTCCAAATTAGCAAGCTCAAACCTTGATATTCGCTATATTAGTCAGATTATAAATCATACATACGTACAAATGAAGTGAGAAAACTTTCGAAATTGTTCGTGGGTTGGAGCTCAAAGGTTGTTGTTCGAAAGAGGTCCGAGCGGTAAATGAACCTTCCGTGGCGGATGCATTCCCTTTTATACCCTCGAGTTCTTATGAGCAAGCAGCAAACGTTGTTTATATCTTCTTGGACTTTACCCTACACTATGTTACCTCTACGCAATTAAGTCGACGCACACCAATCCTTCTATTGTTCTTCAAGTTTGCGTTTCAGTGTATTCAAAAGACGACTGTGCACTTTAACCCCTTGCGCCTGGCACAGCACAATGTTCAATTAGGGGCTGCCCTTTGTTGATAATGAGCCTTATCAGTCAGTACAGCTATAAGACTGAGTGCTCAAGTAAACGTTCAAGCAATGTGTGCCTTCAGGCAAATGGTGAAGCACATACCTTCGGCAAAATTATCAAGACTTCAATGACATAAGTCTTTTCAAGAAAAACGATAGTGTTTGGTAGCAGTAACGTTATTGATTTCAAGCTAGATCAAACCCTTACCTTAAGCCATACGTTTCTTGAACGCTTTGATTTCTTATATACATACAGAAAGATGTAATTGTTTTGGTCGGACTATAACATGCCTATCCAGTCAAGCATCATAGAGTAATCCGAACCCAAACTACTGTCGTATCATAAAAGCACTTGCCACGAGTCCATTTAAAAAAAAGTATTTGCAATGGTATGGTAATTGAGTACGTTCGTTTTAAGTAAACGATAGCTTGTTTTGTTACGATTTTGTTTGCTTGATTGAATTCAGTTAAAATACAGGAGTGCTCACCGTCTGATGCTAAATGCAAAAAATTGAAATGCCACCGCTAAGTGAAGCCGTTGAATTTTAAATTTTATTTATTAGTTTTTTTCAAGTTTAATTTGGTTTAATGAAGTCATTCTGAAATGCTAAGTTGTATTTACTATAGCTATAAATTATTTATAGGAATTGTAAATTAAAAATTGTAATAAGAATGTGCAACACGCGAACAAATTACTTCAATGTCAGATTAGTTAATGAATTATGGGGTGAGCGAATCGGGTCTTCTAATACACAAATCAAATGCAGTGGTAAATGTAGTTTCCTCTAGTTAGTTAGTCACTGGATTAGTGATATTTAAAGTAGTGTTTCTTTGATTCTGATTTTCTGTCTCACATTGCTCCATCCGTTCCGTTATTATAGGTATCTCTACGAGCTCTTGCAGCCGCAATTCCATCAACGGCTTCAACCAATGACAGCCGATATTTCATCTCTTCGGTAAGTGGTGGAACATAAGGCTTTGGCACCAAAAATGTAGACAAGTTGAATAAATCCAAGAAAACTTTGTAGCGGTCACTGTAAAAGGAGCACATCTTAGCTGATACAATGTTCAACTTTGTGGTTTGATTTGACATGGCTTGGCGATATACCTTAGCGTGGACCGTAAGTAGTGGTATCCAGAAGATCCACCTGTTCCAAGTTGCTGTGATCCAAGCATGCGTTGGACCAGCAAAACGTGATTGTACCGCCACTTTGTAATCAGAGCATCAATATCCATCAAAGATGAAAGCAGTTGGTGTGGTTGATTGAACCTTGGTTCATCACGATAGAAAGTAATCAGGATAGCCCCTCTGAGAGCTCTGTGGGAGAAACGGCGATCCCCGCGCAGAACCAACGCTTCGTGCAATGTTTCATCAAAAACGGATTGAAATTGCTCACGTCTTTTGCGAATGTCATTCAACAATGTAATCCGAACTGAGTCGTTCGTCTCTTTCTGTTGAAATGTTATAAGATTGTTAAACATATCATAAAATGACATCAAAACATTTCTGTACCAATGCAGACTCCTCCTGACTCGTCAACATAGTTTCCACAACTATTTCGTACTTTTGCCAAAAGTTAAATCCGTGTTCTTCTAGACCAGGTGTTCGCTCCAGCCACCTGCTCATATATAAAAGTAAAATGCCTAATTGAATCACCTCATTTTTTATAGTGAAACTGACCGTTGGACCAAATCACAAAGTGATGGTTCTTCCGTTGATAATTTTAACTGAGTTGAGGATGGAGTGTCAGAAAAAACATTCATGTAGTGCGCTTGATTATATTTGGAACGATTTTCCTGTTTTGAATTCAACACGAGTCAACAAAATTGGTATGCGGAAAAATATATCTGGTGTATTAGTTTACCTGCCGAACCCCAAGCTTATTTTCCAACAACCGAAACTGTAGTGACTGGAATCCAGACGCTGGTGACAGGTAATGACGAAATTCCATAAAATCAAGTGGAGTCATTGTCTCCAAAATCATAACTTGGTCCACCAGTAGCTAGTTTAATAGAATCCAAAATTATAAAAACTCAATTTTAAAAATGACTGAAATTTTAATTTACTTTCAGAATAAGGACACAACGCTGGGTTCTCTTCAATATTTCCAGCATGCAACGTTCATCCATTTCCGTTTGCACAAAAATTTGACGAATGGAATCAATCTCAAACAGAATTTGTTTAAACCACAGCTCGTAAGCTAAGATTTAATTTTTTAAATTTTAGTTAAATTTGGGCTGAACATGATTTGAAAATATTTGATTACCTTGATGAGTAATGATAAAAAGATGTTCATCGTGAACTGGTTTATTGTGCTCTGCGCTGACCAGAAGCTGTGCACCGAGGACTTTGTCCAATTGCAGATATTCACCGTACAGTAGACCTTCGCTACTACCTTCTGCCATATTGCAGCCAGTCTGATCCGCATCAAAATCCATATTTCCTCTAAAATTATTATACACAAAGCAATTTTAAAACTCACTCCAATTTTTCTTCAAATTCTAGAATTTCGTTGGGTTTTAGTGTTTTAAAATTTTTGTAACTGTAGAATTGTGAATATTTCTTACCGCATTGGGCACGCCATATTTAGCTACTGAGTTGTGCAAGATTTTAAATTTAAATAAGTGCTCTGGGTTTCTTTTTAAAACTTTGCAACAGGCCTCGTTTAGCCGAAAACGACACAGGTTTTTATTGTCCAAGTCCTTGCAAACAAATGATCAATTGGTTTGCAAACGAAGGAGTATAACCAATAACCATGCATGGCATGATGACTTTTGTTGACTGACAAATGATTTGATTTGGAGTCGTGGAAAAAACATTCCATTGACTGGATGTGACAACCGACTCACTCAAATCACTTTTCTAGACAGTCAAGCATATCCACCTCTTATGTCTTATCAGAGTTTAATGGATGGATGAAACGACTATCTCAGATTGCAAGTGCTGCGTTGGATTGAAATTAAAAAAATAAAGGATATGCTTGTCTTCAATTTTTTAAGGTTAATGAATGATGCAACTTATTTCTATCAAAGGGTTATTGACATGTTACAAAAGCCCGGCAATCTGCTCTGCTTAAGTTCCTAATCTGCAACTTCAAACATCATTTACATTTTTAATATTCTCTGAAAACGCTTCTTATTATTTGCAATTCAAACTGACATTGAATTGTAATCAGAACAAAAAGAAGCTTAAACATGGACCACTTGACATTGCAGAAAACAAAATTACTCAAGCTGCAAGTTCTAAACTTCTGATTGCAACATACACCTTGAGATAATATTAATGAACTTCCTGCCTTGTCCTCTTAGTTAGAGGTTAACTTCTTTGCATGCGGATGGGAAATTAAAATTGGTCCACAAATTAGATCATGCGAATGAATGGAGAATTACGCCATAGCAGCGCTATTGAATTCAGTGAGTAGTGAGCGAGCGTGGTGTTCTGGTTCTCCAATTTCAGATTTTACACCTGCTTGTAAATATAAATTTGCGATTCGGATAAAAATTAGCCCCAGCGGTCACAAACGGCTTGTGTGCATAGGATTACGTGCAAGAAGGCACAAATGCAATGTACTACCGCATTGCAAACTTTGAAGATAATACTTTTGCACCTCATCATAGGAAGCCAATATAACGCTCATAATTTAAATGAGCACATTTTCTAATGATAACCCTGAGAAACACTTGATCAATGTTTTCCTAGGTGAGAGAGATCAAATTGGGAATGCGAACACTTACAACACGCCACGCCTGTATTTTAGTCATACCCCTTGAGTGGCACAAGAGTCTGTCAGACCCAGATACGAATATGTCACAATTATTTCATAATCAACGATAAAACTTAGCTGTCCTGTATTTTTTTTGCTTATGATGACGGATGGCATGCATTGCAATTTAATTTTAATAATTTATAGTGAGAAAGTGAGGAAATTATCTACGTATATTTCTTATTTATGCACTTGTTTATTCAAGATTTGTGCCACAGGTCACGACTTTCATCCTTCGTAAAGTAATCCATGGCTGAGCCTCTCGTTTCTCCGTCAATTCTGTAGAACTTTTCCATTTCTAAGTCCATTCAAGCAGAGTTAGAAATGAGGAATTTAAAGTGCGAGGTCACACTGTTCCAAATATACTTTTGTGCGTTTTTTTCTGTCCTGAGTTAGTGTGTGGCCCACCTTTAGCATGCGTAAATTCGATTGTTGACTGATTGATGTGCAATTACGGCAATTAGGATGTGAATAAAATAAATTTATAATTAAAGGCAGAACTAAAGTGATTGCAACTATATATGTCAATGTCAAGTTTGTAATAAAATTGGTAAGAAATCAAAATTTGTAAGGAATTCCCAATTCCCCTTGAAGAAACAAGCCGGCAACGCGTAATTTAATTACACAAGTACACTTGAATATGCCAATCCAGATGAAGCATGGAAGTGAGGAAACAGCAATACGTATTAGACTAATTTATTGCCCAGAACGGGATATTAAGTCATGTCAGGCGGCACTCCTTGCCAAGTAGTACAAAAATCGCGTCTACACTGGAATACACAATGCATTAAAATTTAACAAATACTACTCTCAGGATACATCTAATAAAATCGGGAGGCTAAAATCCTACAGCTAACCCGAATTAATATGCCAGCCCGAACGGAAACTTCAATATAAAATATCCCATCTGATTTCCAAATACGTAATATGCTGCACTAACAAGAGAGGTGCCTGTTCAAAGTTGAATCAGGAAATATGGCCAAAATGTAGTAAAAAACATAGTTTGAAAAGTAAATCAAATAAAAATCTAAATCGCCTCTATTCTAAATCAGGTAAGTCTAAATCAGAATCATCAGAATCAGGCTCAGGAATATTCAGCAATTCATCGCCAAGAAAGACGGTCGGGTATAAAGGAGCCCTTGCACCATCCATTTCACTTGCCAACTGATTCCCGCTTGCTGCCTGGTGCCGATCTCCTCCGACTTCTGCTCCACATTCATTGCAACTTCCAACTTCAGTCGGTCCTCCTATTCAGAGTTTAGATTTGAAACGAATGCAATTACTACGCCTATGTAAGGTTTAAATATTAAATAAAACTTACCACATTCTGTGACGACGTAAATATGACCATTTGGGCATTTGAACCAACGTCCAACCGCACCACCGAAGGCTCGTACTATTTGGATTCTTTCCACATCTGTAATTCCTAGTTGGCATCTCACTAGACCATCCAGCCTCTGTAAAAAAAACAGTAGATCAGAAGTCATAAAGGATCCGCTGAAACGGAAGCCCAATACAACGGTGCACAAATTAAAGTGAGATGTGCCATTGCGAAAATGTCATTAATTTGATCTTAAATTCCATAATTTGAATCAACGTACACGCAAAGATTCTACAAATTCCTCTCTTGCTGTCGGAGTGTACGGGGCCCGTTGAAGAATAATTGCAAGGGTTTCGTTATACAAGTGCAACGCTCCGGGAGTTCTGTCAACATCCAAAAAATGAGGATCACGGTCAGTAGTTCGGCGCTCCATTAGTTGTACCAAATCATTAATTCGAGTGAATTGGCGGTCCAAATCAGCAATCTCGGTTAGCGTTAGCGGGACACCTCTGGAAGTGGCGAAGTACCACCCTTCACGATACAAATGCTCCAGAATATTATATTCCGCAGTTTCCAGAACTCTGCAGTAACGTTGAAATCTTCGTTCGGCTGTAATGAGTTCCCGTGTGAGGTAAGCAACGCAATCCACAGTTTGTTGGCTTATCTGAAAACAAACATTTGGATTTTAAACTAAAGTTGTACAATTTAAGAAAAAACACTAAACCGACCTTGCGGAATATTGGCTGTCCACTTTCATCATTTTCCTTTTCCGTCAATTTATCAAGTAGCCAGGTCTTAAATTTCTTAAACCATCCGAAAGTGTTTCCAGTCAACAAAAGGTCTCTTATGGTGTCGCCTTGTCTGTCCTCAATGATAGGCAAACTTCCAAAAGTGCTAATTTTTACATCTATCAAATCTTGGAATTTCCGATCAATAATTTTTTTGAAACGGAAGCAAGTCCAAATCACTCCGCGGCATAATGGGCAACCCTTCAGTGCAATTTCCCCGTTTTCTAGCTGCGTTTTAAGCCAATTTGCTAAGTTCTCCTCTTCGATTGTATGCCCACAGTCAACCAAGTAAACAAATCTAGTATTCAACAAAGTTTGACGAAAACAGTATTTTGATTGTTGTCGAAATTCGAGAATGCAAGATGCAAGCTAAAACTTACTTGTCAGTGTCCCTTATTTCAGTCCGACCGTCAAAATATGCACTCAACAGCAGCTTTTCGTAATGACAATATCTACATAAATTGGAGCAAGGCTCTCCACAATATCCAATACAAGAGTGTCCACAGCTCAATACAGTCGAGCACGGAAATTGGCATGGACCTCTGTCGCATGGGTCTTCGCATTTGTGACGACAAGACTGATGTTTGCATACCCAGGCGCAAGCTTCCTAAACATCAGGAGAAAGGATGTAAAATAAATTCAAATTTATAATATACGAAATTAAATAAAGCAAATTACTTCACACGATCCACAAGGGACTCCGCAAGGATCAGAACAAACTCCATGCGGGCAAGCAGTCTCACATTTGTTTTCACATGGCTGGCAGAATTTTCTACATGGTGACTGGCAGCTGGAAGGATTTGCATAGAAAGTTTCAACTTAAGTATTGTAATCCAGAATGGAATTCCATATTCATTATTAATGTGTTCCTTACATATGTCCACAGATCAATGCACGTCCACAAGGTTCAACACATCTTTCATGAAATCGTCCATTAAAGCAAGTGGAACATGCTCCATGACAGGGATGCCCACATCCATAATCGAAATTTCCTGTTGAGCAGGATACTCGACATGCGTCCGATAGTTGATCAGTCGTATGCTTTGCTCGATCTTTGCATACGACTCGTGCCTCGTGTCCGCATTCAGGAAGGAACTCTGCAGGGACACGGACTGGACATTCATCCCTCATTGAAATCTTTGTCCCACACCTAACACTCACCTTGTGAGTGCAATGTTGGTATGAACGTTCGAATGTTACCTAGAATGGTCATTAGAATTATGTGTACACTTTATTAACATAATACAATTTAAATTTTAAGTTGGAGCAAGGACGAGAAATTTTACTTACTATGCATGGACCACATGATTTTTCCGGATGAAATGGCTTTCCGCATATATGTCCACACTTTAGCTTCTTCTGACAGTTGTCCTTCTTGGGAAGAGCCTCGGCCATTTTTGGTCTGCAAAACCATTACATTATTAAAATTATTTCTTGTGGGTTCCGTGGAAGGTTCTGGGGGAGTGTAACTGAACTTGATTCTTGTAGCGTGAACAAATACAACTTTGACAAAATTGTTGCACACAAATCGAAAAATAAGTAATATGAATGGAATACTAATATGCATACTCATTTTCTGGTCGTTGTGCATTATTCGTCAACGCATCCTACTCGGCGACGTTAACGATCACTTAAACACTAATGGTAATGTATGAAGAGAAAGAAACACATTCAAAAATGTGCAAATTTACCTTGTTCATTTGGCAAAGCTAAGTTTATGATGACGGAGTAATGCAGAAAGTGGCTTTACAAAGAAACTCAGTAAAATACACTTGTAATGTAAACTATTATCAAGCTTAACCAGGTGCACCTAAACTTTTTTGATATATATGAAGCCACTTAGACTTCACCTAACTTTAATGGTTCATATAACAGGTGTAATTTGTGCCCACTTGTTGACTATTCAAATCTTCAAGAAATTACTAGATTTGCACCTAATTGTTGTTCGATGTATACCTACATTATTACAACTTACCACAAAATAATGGTGAAAATCGAATGTTGCCGGGTTCCTTCCTCTTCTTATTACGTGCGTGTGTTGAGCCGCGAGCCTTCGGTGAATACAAGAAACACAAACGAGGGTACGTCGAGCAAATCACCACTGTATATCAGGAGTGACCGGGGAGCAGTCGGAAGGCAACTGACGACTTTGTAACGACTTTCTTCTTTTATAAACTCAGAGACCAAGAATAGTGCACAAGAGAGAACGAGTGAATCCGAGTCTCGCCCAGAAGCCCGCATTCCTTCAAACTCGAGGCTTATAACCGCATGGAAATGAGAGTGACTTGGCTAATGGTTAGGAAGCCAAGAAAATGCCCTGGAGCAGGAAATGTGAGGTGCTACAGGTAGGTGCTGGGGTCGACGGACTAGAACTAGCTATGTTTTTGCCTGCGGTGAAGTTGATGTGCTTCCAGTACGAGCATTTTATAAGTAAGTTGTAGAATTCTTAATTTGTATTAAGTCTACAATTACTGCAATACCTATATCCTTGCGATTCATATGAGCTGAGAATGAATGTATTAATTTTGAGACTATTTCCAATCGTATTGTGCAAATCCCTGCACAAAAGACTGAAAAAAAGCGCATTGGAATGGAAATATTCCATTCAGCAAATTAGTGTACGAGCTTCTAATAGTATCCGTCTGTGCATCCTTTTTCTTTTCTGTACATTATTGCATTGCCTATTGAAGTTATAGAGCGTGCTTTTAATTGAGCGCCTGGAATACGGAAAATCCCAACGTCGTCAAATAGTATTAAAATGATTAGTAGACTGTGGGAAAGATCAGTACACTTGAAGATTCTTGAATAGAAATCATATATTGCAGTATATCTGTATATTCGGAGCTGTCGTCTACAAATGCTGTTAAGACTTAACTCAAACTTGACTTTGAGAACGATCGCAGGTCAAGTTTAGTTTTTCTAAGGCATGCAATTGCAAACACCGTATTTTACTTTCTATGTTTTAAAAAAAAATCTTTGAAGACCAATTTATTTAATTGTGATGAAAAATATGTTTGCCTATTGCGCCTATTAAGATCTATTTCTACAATCGTCAACACGTCGCGTCAGGCGGAAGATAAAGTAGACGCCAATCTAGAGTCTCAGAAATCACAAGTGAGAAAGCGGATCCTGTTGCTTTTGCTGTTATTAGTTAAATTTTTTGCATGTCTTCTTCGCTCTCAGACTTTCGTCCAGGACAATAGAATCCATAAACTTTAATTTTAAGTGGACGTTCTCACTTGTATTTACTTTGCGTAGGATCTATCCCTCTGCGAAGCGAGCCAGTCGAGTCCATATCCGTGAAACCATATAAAGTAAAAACACACACAAAATCCTGACACATTCCAGTACACACAAACCACTCGCTCCTCTCACACGTGTGACTACTAAACGTTTAACTTGAATTTTTCTTATAAATGCACTGACAAATTCACTTCTAGTCATAGTCGATTCCCTGCCTTCTTACAATTCACATTCGCGGACTTTAAACCCTGCAAAAAATACACTGAAGGACATCAACATTGCACATTCGCAAGTCAATTGTAGCGCGTAGCAGCCTAAGAAATTAAAACTGTGTCTGTGATGGTTTCCATAAAACTGAGTTCGTCGGTTTCTACGATTAGTTTGTTTATTGTGCTTATTTATGGGAATAGGATCAGTTCAGCCAATTATAGTAATGGTAGGGGACGAATCTCAGTTCGAAGTGCATATTCAAGTTTCTATGAAGATATTGCGGAAACGACTCTGAGACCAGTTGTTCCTACTACAACTCGTTATATTAATGGAAAAGGCTCTACTGCAATAAGTTCCGATAATAGGACTTCAACCAACAACAAATCTTCCGACGGTTCCTCATTGATATTTCGGGATGTTCCCGATTCAAAGTATAATTTGGATCCAAGAAAAAGAAATAAGGTAAGCTATGACTTATGGCTATAATGGCAAAAAATTTAATTCATTTGTTTTGCAAATATTTCTCGTTTATTGGAGCATGGATCAAAGTTATTGCGCTTAAAGTACGTACACTGTTCAGTGGAATTCTGGAATATTTTAATATTGGTTAAGAGTTGCGCATACATAATCTTTTTCATTTGTACAAGTGAGATTGATCTAATATGTTCTTTGCTCACAACACGCACATGGATGGGAGGAGTTCCTTGAGATTTCTGGGGAATCCCACCAGTTTGTCTATGCATGGATGCAAGGGCAGGTGCTCTGTTGACTTGACTGACATGCAAAGGCAAACGAAGCAACCAGAAATGAAATTAACTTAATGCTGCCAACGCGCTTTGCAATTTGCATTACGTTAAATGAAGTTGTATTTTAACAGATTCCATTGGATTTTTGGAAAAAATTCTCCCATGAGACGGATATCATTCAAGTATTTGAGAACTACGTGTCCAATGTTCAATTCAAAATTGTGGATGGGCAAAAATATCTTGTTAACGCCGATGGAATTCCTATTGAAGCCGGTCTGGAAGGTAAAGTAAACTTGAGGAAACATTTGACAAACCAATTTTAAACAGCAATTGAAGCACTTTAACTATATTTGTATATTGGATATAACTTATTCAGTTACTTGAACGAACCCACACATATGGTTAGGACTTAAAATATTACATTTGTTAAATAAAATTAACTAGCTAACTAAAATTATTACTTTAAAGGTGGGTAAACTAAAATGTGTTTAACTAGGTCCAAATAACATTGGTACTACATCTGAGAAACCAGTTGTGAAACCCTTCGGAGGTTTCTCAACATTCACTGACCGAAATATGATTAATAAACCAACAGCGATGGCTAATGAAGGTATTTTGACTAGTTGTCATGTGATCTTTGTGCCTGTAGTTAGCCGTTCTGCTTTTTGTGTTTTAACTCTAAAGTAATTCTAATTACAAGTAAAATCTTTCAAGTTCATTTTCCGCCCACACATGGCATTGTCAAGTCCGTACTTTAAACTTATGGCCGGATATCATTGCATGTAAAGCTAAACTTAGAATCTGCCGTACGTAATCAGTAAACGTTCGTGATGAAAGTCCGTCCTTTGTTATCTCTACACATTACGTCTTCAATGACGTGGTGACTTGCGAGGAATTTCCCTTTCCATGTAAACACAAACAATCCGATTTCCTTTCAACATTAGCCACTACCTCACGAATTTTGGAATTTCCCTTGTGATTTCCATCATAAGGTAACGGGATAACCTTATGCCGTGACCTTTCACAACTATATATCAGGTTTTTCTGTTGATCATCTAATATATTCCCACGCGACAATTTTCTTCAAATTCTGTTAGCTGGTTGGTATACATGCATTTTTGGTTGTCGTTGTCAAATTACTTTTCTTTTTCTAATATCAAATGTAATTTTGCGAGCAGTTTTCTGCGAAGTGTAAAATTGTTAGTGTCTTACTTGCTATCTATGCTACTTCGCTTTGTATTGTCCATCATTTGCATTATTGAACAAACTTGTGTCGGTTGTAGTCTTTAGTTTAGCGCTCCTGTTTGCGGCTTTGGCCGCCCATGTTTGCTTACACACCATCACCGCCTGTAATATTAATTCCACTTTGTCTTATCCTTAATTACATACAGAAAGGATTGCCAGCAATCAAGTCGGAACTAGAATCATAAAACCAGCTCTTTGTGAGCCAGAAATGAAGACAGTTGAAGTTCCAAAACCCAGCGATCCAAATATTATTCAATTTCCCCGCTGTGTCCGTCTGGAACGGTTAGACAACCAAATTTATTTATTTACCATTACGGATGGACGCTACAAATTCCTAAGCAAATAACGTAGCGATAGCGCTAATTACGATGTTTTGGTGTTCAACATTTCAGTTGTGGGGGTTGCTGCGGGTCAGATTTATTGACATGTGAGCCGCTCCGCCAGAGAGCCACGGAAGTTCAAGTGAGTGCATTTACATATTATTAAGGACTTTGTCCGTTCTTTTCCAAACTGCGCACTGGTATTCTCGTGGTAAAATGGTTTTGCCAGAGCCGAGTTAAAATTGTGTATGCAAATGCACTACATTAATAAACTCGATCAATTTATTGTTTGAAGCGTTAGCAAAGGTATCGGACCTGCAAGTTACAAATTTCTTGCAGTCATGCACTCTACTGCCTTTAATATTTTGAGTTTCTTGAATATCCACACATTACATGTTTGATGGGTTTTCAGCTTCGTGCATGTGGACGCAACATGTATTCTTAGAATTCAAGCTTATTGGAGTGGTGAACTGCTTTAAAGCAAATAGAGCATTTGACGTCTGCTCCAGTAAACTCCATTTAAGAGCAATTATGTAAAGTAAACAGCACTTGGTATCAAAGTTTTTAACTATATTGCAGCATCTCGTCCACGTCAAAAGTCTAGCAGTTAGAAATCATATCTTGGGAAACTGAATTGAGGCTAAGTGAGATATTTCTATTCCGAGAATATTTTTGCATAACTGCCACAAAAAAATTGGAGCAAACTATTAAGTGCCCATGATTCTTTTATTCACTCCAAATATTTATTAGAAGAGTAATATTTTTGCAGTGGAAGTATTGGTGTTACATAATACACATCATGCGACATAATTGTAACAATAATATGCTTGTAATTTTTTACATTACAGGTTCAAAAATTCCATTACAACGACGAGATTGGAAAGTTAGAATACAACGGAACAGAAGTCGTGGTTCTTCCATCGCATTTGGAATGCCGGTGTAATTGTCTTGTAAAGGCATCGGTGAGAATAGACCAAAATATTTAAATCAACCATTTGTTCTGCCTCCGCGTTGACAACTTTCATGGCATGAATTTTTATTTTACAGGATTGCAGTGTGAAGCATTCGTACAGCAGCAATGACTGCCTTTGCACGTGCAAGAACCGAGGTGAGCAAGATATTTGCCTTCATCAATCTCATAAATTGTGGGATCCAAATCTTTGTCAATGTATATGTCGAGAAATCAAAGCTTGTGCTACCGGCATGTCTTTCAATTTGGAAACTTGTGAATGCGCTGCGGCACCCGAACCCAAAGGTCAGAAGGATAGATCAAATAGAAATCAACGGAATGCACGAAATCGACAAGGAAAGAGGGGACTCTAAATTAAGTGTTAACCTCGACCGTTGTTCACTAATTTATGTATTTAATTTTACGAAGAACTATGCAACTTTATATGTGTTGCTGCTTAAAGCCCGCTTGGTTAGAAGTAGAAGCAATAGTTCTTGTTTTCAATTTTACATTTTGACCAATGGAGAGAAACCACGCCACAACACTTATGATACTGATGAATTGTGCCATACAATACAATTTCTTTACCATCGTGTAACCTGTAAAAACGACATAAGAGATAGTATTCAGCGAATTGTTTCCGGTTTAGGCAGATGAATGCTGGTAAAAAGTATTAGTGGTTAACTAAAATGAACTCTATTTCACAATTTATAACCTATGGATAGGAGTTGTGTTTAAAAAATGCATCTGAGTTAATGACATTAAATCGAAATATTTCAACCTACTTGTATTTATTCAACACATGACAAACTAAATAAGATTAGAGTTGTAGGCAGAAACTGTATTTATATTTCTGTATCAGGTGATTTAAATTTTTCACAAATACATTGTGGTATAAAGAAAGAACTTCTAATTGGGATAATACGATTTTGTGAGTATTTAGTTAAGTCACATTTCGTTGACCTTTTATTCCTTTGTGCGAGGCCAGAAAAATGTTCATTTGACATTGAGAAACTACTATAGTTTTAATTAAGAGTTAAATTATAAAAGCTTGCATTTCCTTCGCCAGCCCTCAGCCAGTAGATAACTATGGTGACTTAGGCTTCGCAGATGCACTTCGAACGGAGAATATACATCCATAAATTACTTTCCCGAGCTGTTGAATTGAAATGCATGGATCAATGCTTGTTGAAGTGTGTTAAACCTAAAACCGCTACGATACGATGCCTGTGTAATTTGAGTGCACGGGAAAGCAAAAATATCGGATTCAGGGTACTTGAATAGTATACACGTTATTATATGACACAACATGTATCTATCTCCCCGTCTAATGTAACTCGGGCACATGTAATTACTTCAACATAGTTTAGCAAGTTCAAGTTAATTTGAAGGGTCATGGCATTTGACATTCAGAAAATACTCCTACTCTTATATCGACGACCATGTACAAAGATTCTTAAATTGAATTCTAAGCAAAAGGGATGAAGGAGACGCAGACGGACGGGAAAAGAACGGAAAGCAAAAGCAGTGTACGTATCATAAATTGTAACCCCTTCGAACTTTAATTTTTTACCCTTGTCTACAATAAGGCAAGGCTTATTAATACTTAATGTGACACTCTCCCCCTCAACCAAGTTTGCAGCTTCAAGCGTGTATACACACTTCATAGTTTTCGCACACATAGATCGAGATTTGCAAAGGAATTTTGTTCCAGCCGTTGTTGAGTTACGGGCTTTGCTAGTGGATAGGGAGTCCCAGCACGGAAGTTGCACAGGAATGTCATACATAGTTTCGCATTCAGTCGGGATTGTTTTTTGCCGTATTATTTAGCTAAGTAGGACTTGGATTTGCTGCGAACTAAATTCCAGAGTAGGTGCTGCTATTGTATTTTGGTTCTCTTTTTGTGAGTGTGTTGCTTTGCTCACCCTCGGAGTTACATTTGTGTCATATAGACAGTCATTGGTCCACTAACTATCAACAATGTGGGGAGGCGTCGACGAACACGTCACATTCAGAACACGCCACTCCAACATCGGCGGCCATTAGTGAGTGTGTGGCTGTGAGGCGTGAAGGACTTTGCATTGCAAGTTGTCTTGGAGTTTTCTTTAGAAACATATTAAGAATTTGATGTAAGATGTGTGAAGTAGAGTTCAGATATTTAACGGCAGATTCTTTGGCCAGTGGTGAAGAACTGCCAGCTAGCGTTGGCCACCAGCCGGACCCAGATTTGAAACATGGACAGGTATTTATGCATACGGTTAGATTAACAAAAGCCCCGTCTGACCATGGCGTGGCATGGCGGAGTTTCAAAATTATGCAAAGGAAAGCCATGCCATAGTATTGTCCTAATGAACAAGGTCAGTCATACAACGCACGGCGCGAAACCAAACCAAATCACATACATATTTATACCTATGACCGAAGCATGTGTTAGAAAAGTTTAAACTAGGACGAGTGGGGGGCCGAAGGCCCCGCCGAAGGCCCCGCCGAAGGCCCCGCCGAAGGCCCCGCCGAAGGCCCCGCCGAAGGCCCCGCCGAAGGCCCCGCCGAAGGCCCCGCCGAGTGCTAGTAATTAAATATTTTGAAATCGGCACTGGAATCTGAGCCAATATTAGCTTTATTAGCTTTAGCTTGCAAGAACCCAAAGCCAAGTTCAAATGTTTATATACGTTTAGCTTCACAATATTCTACACAGGTATTGTCGAAAGATATGGTGGCCAAACTTGCGACTGCTCTTAAGATTGGTGTAGCACTGGCGGAAGTTGATCCATACTACAAAAAACGGAGTCCTAAGGTAAAGAAACTCATTTTATATTTTAAAAAATGACAAAATGTCTTCAACCGTGGTTTTATTTTGAAGACTTTCATCGTGGTTGAAAAAAGTGGCACCATTAGTCGATACCCAGTTGGAGACTCGCTCAACTGTCTGAGTCCGTTTTCGGCATTTCGCCGATTCAACATTATGCTGCTGCATCATTGGATGTTTATTTACTTTATGATTGCTGTTGTACTTCTAAATGCTGTGGACATGATTCTGGTTGATGGCATCCCGGGTGCTTATTTGGAGTAATCTAACATTTATTGTGTGTGTAGCATAGTTTTTATAGCATTTCGTTGCATATGAGTGAATTCACTTTACAGATTCGCCTTTCTAACCGTCTATGTGTTTGAATTCCTTTTGAAAGTTTTGGGACGCGGATTCTTCAAGGAACCATTCGCGTGTCTCAGAATGCCTTGGAATTGGCTGGACGTATTTGTGATTATGAGCTTGTAATATTTATTTACATATCTGAGCCAACATTAGCTTTATATGTCCAATCCCAAACCCCAAAGACAAATTCAAATGTTTATATATGTTTAGCTTCACAATATTCTCTACAAATTCTGAAGGGATTAAATGGTTCAGCCTGACAGAGTCCGTTCGTCTACTTAAAATCATTCCACTGATACCAGGTTTGTTGACAAACTGGTACAATAGCAAAGCTACAGAAAAGAACTAATTTCAAAACGTAATACATTGTAATGCCTTCCTTGACAGGTCTGAGAATGGAATTTGAATCCCTGTTGACTACAGTTCGTGCAATGGTGGAATACATGGTCCTGGTACCATTGGCAATATTCGTGTTCTCTCTCGGATTTATCCAACTTTTTATGGGCACGCTCGGCGTCAAGTGTCTTAAGCAACCATACGGTTCAACTTCTGAGATATTCAGAATAACAGATGCAAAATGGGATGCTTACGCGTCTGACCAACAAAATTGGCTTAAAGAGGCAGACAGTTCTGAATTTAGACTTTGTGGGAATGGCTCTGGATCGTAAGATTATTTCTAAAAAAATTCTTGAATCAAATTAAGCGCCTATTTATTTATCAATAAAACTTCATAAACTCTTCTGTATTCGCAGGGAACACTGCCCAGAAGGATACATTTGTGTGTCTGGGTTTGGGCCGAATCCAGCTTACGACCTGTCTTCATTTGATAATGTATTAACGGCATATTTGTCCACCGTTCGAATGATCACCCTGGATTTTTGGGAACAACTTTACGGGCAGGTTGTTAAAAGACCGAAATAAACGTACTAATACAAAATGTATTATTCCATCTTTTCTTTTAAATTACAGCTTCTCCAAACCGCCGGAACTATCTCATTTTTTAGCTACTTGATTATTTTCCTTTTTGGAACTTTTCCTATTGGATGCTTTGCATACTCCCTGATTGCGGACTCAATTCTGAAATCCAAACGACATTTCGCAGGCAAAATTCAATCAACACAAGCGAAGACTGAACCGTCGAGATATTCATTTATAAAGTTGTGTCCGACCTGGTCAATTACCGCAGCGAAGCCCGCATTAATATGCTATGAATATTTTGTCACATTCACAATTTTGGTAGATATAATTTTTTTGGCTGTGGAGCATGCCGGAATAGAACGCAAGGTTATATTAGTACATGCTTTCAATATTTGGACCATGGTAATTAAAGATTGATTGCTTTCTTCAGTCAATGAACACGCTAACATTAGGTTTTATTTTAGGTCGCCTTTTTTATCTACTTTGTGGAGTTTTGGCTCAAGTTTGTAATTCTTAGTCCAAACACCTACTTCAAAACTAGATGGAATTACCTTGACTTGTCAGTTATTCTGCTTTGGATGTTTAATGTACTAGCTCCGGTTAGTTATCGCTCTTCCTTCTTTGGATTGTGGATTATGGTAAGAATTCTGTCTGTGGGAAGTGAACTTTTTCTCAAAGAATTAATTTGGCTTTCAGGTAAGAACGTTCAAACTTGCTCCAAGACTTCCGAAGGTCGTGATCGTCTTCAGAATATTTAGGAATGCATTTAACTCAGTATCGTATCTTTTTACCTTGGTACTGATGTTCATTGTAATATTCTCTCTGATTGGAGCAAGCCTGCATGGTGCGAATTACAATGGTAATTATGTTGGGATATTTTATTTATTTTTAATCAGGAAGAAGCATCCTTTATTTAACTGGTTCAACAAAATTTTAATTGAATGTGTTTGCTTACTAAGCAATTAACGGGGAAATGTCGAGATGGAATTATACGGACTTTTTTCATGCTGTGCTCTTGGTCTTTCGGATGTTATGCGGAGAATGGATTGAAACATTGTGGGACACGATGTTTATCTCAACAAAGCCTTTCTACGCAGTAATTTTCACTGCAGCCGTGGTCATCATGGGATATTTTATTTTGACAAATCTTGCAGTGTCAATTATATTAACAACAGTAGAAACAATGAAATCTGTCGAAGCAGCAGCTAAACAGGCGGATGTGTTCTATGAAAGATTTTTTAAGAGGATGTGCTTACAATGCAAAACCTTTTACTCAAAATTCATTGCGAGGAAAGCATCGCACGGAGGAGATTTACAAGTATTGGATAATGAGGAATCGGATAGGCATCGAAGGAATTCTGCTATTTTAGGGTGGAAAACTTACTTTCAGTTTTCAACCAGCCCATGGCTGCTCCGAACTTCCATAACTATTGTAGTCCTGTCCACACTAATTTTGGTGAGTAGAAATACCTGAAAATGTACATATGTTATATTTGTTTGTGATATTTGTTACTGATTTAATTTTTCTTATCTGTAGCTGCCTTCCAGACAGAATTATGATTTTTGTTTCATTGCAAACTTGACTATTGCCGTCTATTTCTGTATTGAGCTTGTTGTGAGAACTATTTCTGGAGGAATCAAATCTTTTGATGCTGGGCGCGGCCTCGATATTTTGATTATTGTCGTAAGAATTTCTAATTTACTCTTATTTATATGTTCTGAAGCCCATTTGGCTTGGTTTAGGTATACTTTATTACTTTTTGTAAAGGAATTGATATCAACCCTCTCCATTGTTCCCGATGGAATTGTCCATTACAAAGTGGGCTATTTGAGATTACAATGCTTGCGGCCACTAATGTTGATTTCACGTGTGGAAGGACTTCAGGTTGCATTTGATTTATTACATATTCTGTAACAATGTCCGTAACTCTGCTTCTGTCATTAATTTCAGGTCGTGCTCAAAGGGATTTGCAAGGAGTTTTCCCTTGTCTGGCGATACGTATTTTCTCTTCTATTTATTTGGCTGGGGTTTGGGCTTGCAGCAATGCAAATGTACGGTTCTGCATTTTTCAAGGTATCGTAATACGTCATATATATCATTACAATTAAATTAAATTGTTACAGTTGTAATTTGTGTATTACTTCGTTTCAGTGCTTAGGTGAAGAGATTAATAGACCGGACTACAGAATTGCAATGGGTAAAATAGACTGCGAAATGAGCAACATGACTTGGGCGAATTCTTTACATAATTTTGACCACGTGGGACAAAGCTTTGTTAGTATGCTCTCCGTTTCAACTTTCTCTGGTTGGCTTCAAATTATTGCTGATGCTACGGATACCCGCTATGTACGTTGTACTAGTCATATAGTTTAAAGAAGAAGTAGGTGGCAGTTTTTCTAATTTTACAAATTCTGCAGGTTGATGAACATGAACATTATGAAACGAATTATCCACAAATGTGGTTTTTCTTATCATTTATTGTTTTTGGTGTATACATCCCGCTTCAAATTCTGGTTGGAATTGTAGTCCACTATTTGCGCAAACCAGAGGTTTAATCAATAATTATTTTCTAGTAATATCCAGTTTTATATAATTACTTTCTTCCATGAAATCAGATGTTTGGAATATTTATGACGGAAACACAGCGAGGAACATACGTGCACGGAGAACAAAATCCTGCACCTGTGCTGCGTCCACCAATAATCCCCAGACCGGAGTCAGCATTTCAGGGGAAAATATATGACTTTGTCGCAAGGCCAGTATTTGAAAAAGCAATTATTGGTATTATTTGTGTGGATCTGTTTAGCACTGCCTTTGAGTACCGCGGGATGCCGGTAAGATTTTATAGTTCTCTAGCTTTTTCCGAGCTTTGTCACGCGATTAAATGAGTTCACTTCTTTTCTACAGGCAAACATGGAACAACTTATTTTATATGTTCGGACCATTATTTCAGTAATTTACGTTCTCGAATTTTTTTTGAAAATCCTTGCCTGGCATCTCCACTACTTTAAGAAGCACATAAATATCCTTGATTTCTTTGTCGTGCTGGACTGCATAACCTTCCTATTAGCTAACCGTAAGTAACACACAAGTTAATCCATAAGTTACTATCCAAGTTAATATATGCCAGTAATACCATAACTTGTTTATATATTTTCAGCGCTGCTTCTGGGCCTCAACTTCCCGTACTTTCTCAGACCTTTCCGAATTGTTCGGATTTTCAAGTATTCACCTGCACGAGTTCGTTTTGAAAAAACCCGTCTTTTTGGCTCTAGCATCTGGCAGGCTCGACATTCCTTGATTAACCTGATCACTTGCTATGGAATGATCTTGATGTTCTACTCTCTTGTGGGATATGCTATATTCCATAATGTTTCAACTAATGGATTCTCAGCCATTTTAAATTACAATACAACCGGTGGATCTTTCCTAACAACGTTTCAGTTATTTGCGATCCGGGGTTGGGATGTTATTTCATTGGGATTCCTGAAAAGTGAAGATGAGTGCCCAGATTGCTTGTATTATTTAAAAGGAACATTGTTCATTATGTTATCAGTTTTTACTTCATTTGTTTTTGTGGTAAATATGTACATTGTATTGACAATGGAATGTGTCAAACAACTCAAGTGTCCAGAAGTATCTCTCGGCGAGGAAACCTCTGCCTTGCCGGAAATTGTCGATCCAAACAATGCTTTGAACAATGGCAATGAAGGGTTTGTAGAGTCTGCCATTCCTGAGTCTCCGGACTCAACAGTAGAGGTTCCATTATAAACACTGAATGCAAATGTGTTTTTTCTCTCTAATGTATATTTACACAATATATTCTATTTTAAAATACACAAAAGCATGTGCTTTTGAGCGATATGGTATTCTAATTTCTAATTACGTTATTGTCTTTAGTCGACCATATTGCAGCTTCCTATTTTTGGCTATTTTTGTGTGCAAAACGACAGACTCACAAAAGTCGGAATAAGTTCAACTCACGTGCCAAAAGATTATAAGCTAATTGACTGCCTATTTTTAAAATAAGCGACTTCTCACTTGCGTAATGCTTACACATAATTTCTCATTTAAGTGCTATTAAAAAAAATTCACGTTTTAACATAATTGAAAAGTGTGTACTCGATTGAGGTGTGGCTGAAAAGTTTATTTTTCGCCACGTAGGATTAAGGAGTGTGCTGTGAAATTGATTATTAAACCAGATTACTAAACAAATTTAACTAACTCCATCTCAATGCTAAATTAATTATTTGCGCGGTCGCATTTTTTGCAGTTGATTGATATACGTGAATTGTGGATCCACCAGCATATAGCATTGGATTTGTTAGGAGTTATTTTCCATGATATGAGATGATGGGGCGGTTGAGTTTTAGCTGTGGACTTTTGAGAGGCGATATTTTCCAGATGACAGGCGAAGTCCAAGTGGAGGATACGAGACGGAGATGAAGTTCGTCCTTAACTAAATCCTGGTTTTGTTTATGTAATTTCTGTGTGTGTTCACTCCGCTAGAATTTACACTCTTTAAAGCGGACAAGACACCCATCCATCTCTGTTCGTGTATGTTTGGATCTTGGATAAATACACAAGTGTATTTATGTCCACAAGGGTGCTTCAATGAAGAACGTCCTGTACTCTCCGAGTTGATTCCAGCCACGGCTTAATGCTCCAGATCACCTCCCATACAACTTTCTTTAAGCACAATTTGAAGCGGAATTAGTTAGTCTGCGTCGCCAACCTTAAACTGATAGTTAACAGCCAGGAGTCAAACTGGGATCAAATAGTTCAATGCCGAGAAAATTCTGTTAGAAATCTTTGCACTCCCTCACAAAAAAGCCAAGTTTATCCAAAGTTAAGTTACGGATTTACCCCCACCGCTTTTGATGCATTTGTGCAAACAGATTATTTGAGGAAAAGCCTTAGTTTGGGCAGCAGACAAACATGGGGAAACATGGAATTCCGCTATTTATTCCCATTGCTATTGCTTTGTTATTCGGCTTGGAGGGAAATTCGCAACAATTGATTTGCGAGAACCGAAATCCGGATGGGCATACTGGGGTCAAGAGGGTTGGCGATGGGAATTACGCTATCAGCATTACTGGGGTTGCCGCAAATACTGGACAGTATGTGCCAAATCAGGTTTATACCGGTACGAGCAGGTATTTTATGTTTTGAGAAAAAGATGCAGTTACACATTTTTCTAACAAAAAGTTTTTTAATTTTTTAATTTAATTTAATTTAATATGGTTTTAGTGACCATCCGTGGTCCGAGATCACGTTACTCTACATCCAAATTTACGGAATTCATTCTTGTTGCTGAGTCGGAGAAACAAGCTATGATGGGGCAGACTGGTCTCATCACAACAGGAATATTTCATCTTGTGGACAACACGTTGTCAACATTCAGCTACTTGTGCCCCGATGCAATTATAAATAGCAATCTAAAACCAAAAAATGAAATCACAGTACAATGGACTGCCCCCAGCAATCTCGTAGCCAGCTGCATTACATTCAAGTAAGCTTAATTTACTTAATTTAAAAAGTTTACAATGTTTACCTTATGTACAACTTTGTAATCAACAATGAGTTTTGGCAATTCCCACTTTATAAATATTTTAATATTTATTAAACCTTAACTCAAGGGTTATTATAAATATGATGTGGCATCAGACTAAAAGTATTAACACGCTGCGCTGCTACTAATAATAACTTAATTCTAAAGCGATGTAGTAATCCACATGTTACATAATGGTATGCAAACACATGAAGGGATTCTTTATGTTGTGTTGAGGCTAATTTGCAAACAAAGCCCGCCTAAGACGATTGAACTTTTAATGTGCTATCTTTAAGTATTCTTAATGTTAACACATGGAATGCTAATTAATAGCGGCAGGAGTACAAAAAGTATTTAATCTAGCATGTCTCACTGAAAAAGATCAGTATGCATTTTAGTATTAGGAATTAGGGTAGTATTAAGGGATTAAAGTATTAACATTTTAACACCGCTATACAAGAAATTGCACTAGATTGGGTCTTGTGGGTAATTCATTTTTTCCAACTTGTTTAATGCAGTACCTTAGTTTCCCTTTTCTTTGTTCTGAAACAAGTCTTAATTAATTATTTAAGTTTGGATTAATTATGGATCCGAAGAGTTTTAATATTTTTAATTAAGTAATGTGCAATATAATGTTTTACTGCGCTTGAAAGCTACAGCTACAGAACATTTTTACGTTTGGCTATATATTCTGCACTTTCTTTTGTAGCGGTATGAAAATTGCCAGATTATGTTTTGTAATGTCTCATTGAATTGTAAAAGTGTTCTTTGAACACGAATATTATTAATAATTTAGCTGCAAAGCTGATTAAGATTAATTGATTTAAAGTTGAACGGTGTAGTAAGCAAGTCCAAAACAAACTTATATTTCATTGTTTTAGAGCAACGGTTGTTGAAAGACCCCACGTTTGGTACATGGATGACGGGAATCTTACCAAGCAGCTGTGTCCGTATGCTGAACCAACAACAACGACCACTACAACCACAACAACAACAACTACTACCGCTGCACCGGATACTACTCCTGTACTGCTTGAGGACGCTAAAGTGGAGCCAACAGAGGAAACGGATTCTGATGATGTATGTTGTCCGTGTGATGATGCAAAATATGATGTAAGTGTATTATAATTATATTACGCTGACTTTCTACTTGTATATTACATGCAAGTCTAATACCTTAAAACATGGCAGATTGATTTTGAGGGATTGTGGTCAAAAGAAACACATCCAAAGGATTTTCCTGAAAATGTATGGCTCCTTCACTTTAGCGATATAATCGGAGCATCGCATTCCAAGGATTTTCATTTTTGGAATGTGGGCCAAACGCCTTCTGAAGGGATAAGACATGTTGCTGAATGGGGAGCCACTAGGCAATTGGAAAAAGAGTTAAAGTCCAAGGTAATTACTTCCTTTTAAATTTCAAAATTGTTTCTCCAATACACATTTTTGTCCACAGAAAAAATACGTAAACACGATAATCAAAGCTCGCGGCTTGTGGCATCCAAATGAAAAAGGCCGAACATCCGCTTCCTTCCGAGTGGATAGACATCGGCATCTAATGTCTCTTGTGACAATGATTGGGCCTTCGCCGGATTGGTTCGTCGGTGTGTCTGGATTTGACCTGTGTTCGGAGGAATGCAAATGGATTCAAGATGCGGATTTTGATTTGTTTCCTTACGATGCTGGCACTGATTCCGGGATTTCATATATGGTACAGATTTTCATTGTATGATTTCTTAGAAAAGTTAATCGGTTACATTGATTATATGTAGTCGCCAAATACGCCGACGGATCCAATAGGAACAATAGCGGAATTGACTTCGCTGTACCCAAATGATACCCAGTCCCCATTCTTTGATCCCGATGGACCGGCAATGAAACCATTTGCAAGAGCAAAAGTAAGGAGGCAGCGGATTTACAGGAGAAGTTGCTCGGACGAACTGCACACCTCTGAGGATAGTCATGAAATTATTGTTTCTGAAAATACAGAAGAAGCAAGTAGACGTGAGTCTTAAAAATAAATTATACTTTTCGTGCAAAGTCCAAATTGGACTTTCAGCATCCTCTTACATTTACAACAGCGGAATGCGCTGTTGGGGAATGGACACCTTGGAGCGATTGTTCAGTCACATGTGGAAAAGGCCTGCGAATGAGAGTCAGATCTTATAGAATGGAAGCAAAGGCTACAATGATGGGCTGTGATCGCCAACTGATAGAAAAGGAGATGTGCCTTGCTGCCCTTCACACATGCGACAATGAGTGAGTTGACTTGCACCGATCAAAATATCATAACTGCATTTACTGTTTCTATCTTTCACTTTATTTTAGTGACGACAAAATTGAAGAAATTGTTAATATTTGTGAAGTCACCGATTGGTCAGATTGGACACCATGCTCTGTTACTTGCGGAAAAGGCTCACAGCATCGATCACGTCGTTACAAGAACCACATGGGACGAAAGAAGTGCAATGAGGAAATGGCCGAAACTCAAATGTGTACAATGCCGGAATGTGCTGTTGAAGCCCAAGAAATAACAGTAAACAAACTTAAATTATTCAAATCAAACCATTAGAGTGGAGTATTAGCTTTAAAATTTGCTTTGACGCAAAACATTCCACTCTCCATTTAAGTTAATCTAACACGCCGTAAAAATCCCATTCAAATTCCTCTTCTTTTAATAACCCCAATAGGGCCTCGGCATCGGTTACCTGATACAGCAAATTACAAATTGTTGGCCAATGTCGGTCCTTTCGCTTTTACTTGTAAATAATGTTTTCCAAATGTACTTGAAAAATGGCTTGCATCGTATAGCCTCTTCTTCTCCTCAGCCCTCTGCTCGACATAGCAAATAAGAATCAGGGGACATACGTAGCTTGAGCTTTTACGGTATTGGCCATTCCGTGGTTAAATATTTATTTATGTATTTTTGATAGAACATCTCAGATTGCCCAATAACTCCTTGGAGTGAATGGACACCATGCAGTACAACTTGTGGGGAAGGCTACAGACAACGGAATCGCTTCTTCATGCTTAGCGACAAAGTAATGTCCATCAAATGCAGCCGTATTGAAATGTCACAGCAAGTGCCCTGCTCTGGGGAATATGGTGACTGTAATATCAGTATGGCTGAAGCGAAGAAAATATGTATGCTTTTACCAGTAGCTGGGCCTTGCCGTGCAAATGAGGAGAGATTTCACTTCAGCCCAGAGAAAGGTTTGCACAAAATCACTCTAATGTTCTAGAATATTGTAATTTGGTAGTCGTATTTATTTAATATTAAGGAATGTGCATTCCGTTCACGTATGGCGGATGCAAAGGAAATCGAAATCGTTTTGAAACGGCAGAAGAATGCACGAAGGCTTGTGGATTTCTTAGCGGAGAGCAAGCGGCAACATTACATTTGAATAGAAGTGTGGAAAGTACAACCGTGCAAGTGCAAATCGAAACTCTAACAACAACAACGCCAGATCCCAGATTTCTGGAAAAGTAAACTACTCTAAGTAAAAAGTATCATTAGCGCATTGTCATTAGCTAAATTATTCATTTCTACTTTTAGGCCTTTACAAGAAGCGGAAGTCACAGGAGAAAGCCGCCTTCTACCCGTTGATTGTGTCTTGAGTGAGTGGACGGAATGGTCAGATTGCAGTGTATCCTGCGGAGTTGGTCGAAGGTCACGTCAGAGATCAATTATAGTAGAACCTATAAATGATGGGCAAAGATGCCCAAGGCGAACTCAGAAACGAGTGTGCAGAATGCCGCCTTGCTAGAAGATAAAGTCTAATTTAATAATTTCAGATGTGTTGTTCTCATTTTATTTTAAAGCAAATTGGGAAACCAGTTGTCTCACCCAATGTACTTTCATTAAAAAAGAGTGCTACTCAAATAGTTAGCTACTAAGCTAGTTATTTTGGTACGCGTTGCAGGCAGGGGATAGTAAACCTTTGTGCTTAAAGTAGTGTTTAGCGTTTATAACGTCAATAATGAGAATCCAGTTATTGCTATGCAGTTCTTAGCTAGTTCAATTTAAATACAACTTATTGTGTTCATTACTAGCATAGCATTACTGTTTATGCAAATATACACGTATTCATTAATGTACATGTGCATTATTACTGCTACATTTTAAGTAATTAATCACCTAGCTCGGCTTGAATAAATGCTTAGACATTTTTTGCTAGATAGTTAGTTTATTGAACGCGATTTCACGGAATTTCCAAGTTTATGTTCCCAAATTACAGAAGACCACATCTATCGTTATTCGTTATGACAAACGTATATATATACAAAATTAGCATGCCAATAATTTCAATGATCAATACTGCTAAATTTCCTCTGAACTATTTAGCGAAAAATCGCACCAAGGTTTTTTAAATTCTCAACTCACTTAATTATTGAAGAAATAATAGCAGTGGATTTGAATGATCTAGCTTACACAAGTAACACTTCATCGTTTACACTTTGCCTAGGAGCATTTAGACGCCGATCTTAAATTATAATTATGAGCCCTTAAAGCTTTGGTCTCGGTATGTTTGGTTGGTAATTTTGCTTCTTCAAGCTGCGCTCCGGCTATCTTGCTCTCTTTACTTTTTACACGAGCTTTGTCCTGTGTTGCTTTCTTGGGCGCTTGAATTTTGATTTTCTTCTTCAGAGGAGATTTTACATAGTTTTCATTGCAAGAGCGGCCTGAAGATCCTAAATATACAAAGGTATGGCAAAAGCCGTTAGCGAAAAATCTTCCAGGAAAACACAGCTTAGGCAACTTACGTCTAGACATAGGAGTCATCGGACGATTATAGTAAACGCGTTTACCAGTGAAACGCTTTGGCTTATGGACTGATACGTTATGGCGACGCAGCGCTGCCAGTGAAGGAAGGAAAACTCTACATGACTCACAGAAGATGCCGGTTGTAAGGGCTGGTTCGGTTTGCTTACGTCGAGGAGCCATTTCTTCGCTCTGTAGAAGACAAAGAATTATTCCTCCTTGTGGCTAACCTATGCAACACATATTGTATCAGTGCCAGTAAAGAAACTCAAAAGGATTTAGTCCAACGAACTTTAATTTCGAAGAGATCCCAAATAGTTGATATTGGAGCCTCGAGTCGAGTGGAGTGAAGTGAGGGATAGCGTCCCAAATTTATTTGAATGAGTCGGTTTTGTCGTTGGGCGTGGCGGGTGAGGCCCTGCCACGTCAACTCCCACCGATTGGTGGAGTGGAGGCAATCCCAGAACCGTACAGCCAACAGCGCCCGCGATTTCTCAAATACATTTGAAAATTTCGCATTTCATTTCATTCATTTTTCATTTCATTTCGCAAATCTATTGACTAAGCACTGAATTTCATTGACTTAATTTAACTTAGTTGGGTTTGCAAACAGAAGTAATATTTTACCGGTTATAGTTTGGCTAATTTGCTATTTGACAAGCTGAACACTATGCTTACACATTTGGGTAAGGTTTGTGCTAAGTTAAATTCAACCGATACGATGATTTTTGTACAAATTGAACAAATTTTGTAGAAATAAAGATCGCGCTTGCAAAAGCAGCAAGTTTTACGTTTAAAATAAATTGATTAAGTCCACTTTTGATTGAACTAGTAGGTCGCGGTCGCAGGCACAGCAAGTAACAGCGGTAACCGTAGTTAAAACGGCTTGCAACAATATAATTTTTATTCCATTGGAAAATGCGCATCTATTACACATTTTTTGAACATTTTTTATTATTGTTTGAAGTTGAAACCAAGCTAAATAAGAATGAAAGTTAAATCATGTAACTCTATTTATGTATGGATTGTGACACGACTTGTGCAAACTTGCTAAGTAAAGCTAAACTTGCCAACAATAATTTTAAACCAACTTTTCCATTTTAAATATGTAATGTCAGCATGAGCTTTTGTCAGTTCGGTGCATTTACTGATTCTTCTTTGCCCTTGTCGCGTTCAATGTGTTCATAGTGGCTAGATACAACGCCTTTCTGGCCCGTGATTGTTCTTTCTGGGTTATCAAGACTCTGACTTGCATTTCTTCTACACCAATAGTGACTCGGCGCAACGCCTTTCTGGCCCGCGATTGTTCTTTCTGGGTTATCAAGACTCTGACTTGCATTTCTTCTACACCAAGCTGACTCTTTTCTGCTTCATACATGTTTTCATCTCCTAAACAAATGAAACAAATAAAAGCTAATAAGGAATAATTCGCCCGGCAAACAACGTAAAACTCTGATAAACTTACTTTTCGGCTTTGGCATTGGTCCGTCGAAGCATAATCTGGGTCCTAAGAAGCGCCAGGGCTTATGAACCTTCGTGTTATGGCGCTGCAACGCTGTTAAGGAATCGAAGTACTCTCGACAAGATTCACAATAATGGCTTTCCTGATTGGCGACTCCCAACGCTCGCGCTTGGCCCCTTCGACGTCCCATACCTATAGAAGACAAAGAATTATTACATTCTGCGCTTAACCTTTGCACTACGCAGCGTGCCAGTGCAGTGCGGAAACCATTTAGTCCAAATGTGGCAGTGCAATTGAATGTCAGTACACTGTACCGTGTAAATACTCTGTTCAAAGATATAGGCGGTAAATGTACTCGTTGATAAACATAGGTCAGTCCCAGCCCTGTTCAATACTTGTTTAGAAATTGAATCGCAGTACAACTTTAACCAAGTTCAAAAAAGAATGCGCAGAGGGAACAAACAGTCAAGCCTGGCAATAATATGAATGTTATTTTAAAAAATTAAATCAGTGGACCTATTTATTACCAAAAGACTCCACAAAAATTAATCACTAGGCACCGAATCGTCTGGTGTTGAGAATGGTTAGGTCACACTAACAGGTCTTCTCGCATTCAATAATTTCTTTTATACACCAAATCTAGAGATGGGAAAGATGAACAATATGCCAATTGATAGTTGAGGCGACGACGATTGAATGTTGGCGTCCCAATGTCTTTGAATGAGTTGGCTTTGCCGTGCGTGGCGGGTGAGATCACATGGTCCTGCCCCGCCGCTGCGTGCCGCTCCCCGATTCGTGGAGACATTCCAAAGACTGCAGAGCGCCCGGGATTTCGCAGGTCACCCTAGCTTTTCCCATATCAACTCTAATAATTTCTTAACTAGATAAATAAATGCCATGTCAAATTATTTTTGGAAAATACTGTCATACGAATTACCAGGTAAAAGAAATAATGCTCAAATAAATATGAGTCACACTCACACTCAGCAAATGACTTCCTATCCTGCCAGAAAGGGCAAAAAAAATACTTTGTGAAGTGTTCGCAAATCCAGAACACAAAATGCATTACTCTAACAAATATTAAAAAATTCACATCGCAAATCACTTTTCATTTGTGAATCAAAATCTAATTTACAAAATACGAATACTTTTGATGTCGGAGTCAAAACGCTGTAACACAAAACAGAAAAACATTAATTTTCAGAATCAGAAGAAAATTCAGTTGCTGGCCGAGGTTTAAACTAATAATGAACTTATATTGCTTTTCCTATTTTGACTTCTGAATTCTGTTTATCATTAGCGTTTTTAGGTTGAGCATTTATTTCCCTGGATTACCTGTAACCATGATGATTCGTCTTTCTTGGGACAATTCTTTCCAGAATTTTGCAAACTGAGAGCTCAATTCGCCATTCCATTGATCCGATTCAGCAGTCAGCTGTGTAATTACTTGGAAATTACAACGGGCACCCTAACTACCTGCAGAACTTTAGGTTTCCTTAAATTGAATTACAATTTTCTCAGTGAGTTCTAACAACATTTACGCCACACGTCATCTTCCAGCTATGATCCATTTGCGTAGTAATTAAGAAATCACTAATAAACACGCGTAGGTATTTGTTTATTGAGTGGAGGCGGAAAATGTATTTACACATTGAAGCATTAGCACTTGCTGTGGTAAAGCTTCTGCGCATGCAAACGTCAAGGGAGTATTTGACTAGCTTTTAAATCCAACGGTTTTTGTAAATTCGGATTGATGCATGTTGGTCTTCAGGTGCATGACCTCACATGCTGGCATGACATTTTATTAGCTCTAATGGTTGGCAAAAAGCGTGACACACACAACTCCCCAAGTATTGTAGGTCATCTTGAATGGAATCACCGAAGTAAGAATTAAAACAAGCCCTTCCCATGCCGTCATATCCTTTGACCAGTAGACCAGTTGTGTGGAATAAGCCCACTCTTTGATAGCGCTTGCATTCTTAATTTCGACCATTCAACAGAATTACACATTTAGTAAATGAGAAGTGGGAACTGTGCTATATATTCTATATCTAATCGTTTATTCTGATGCCGCCGGTAGACCACGTCGGTGCTTGAATTATTCGCATAATCATAACTGAGCTGAACAGCACTTAAATGCTTGTCTTTTCACCATATTCGAAAAAAAGCACAAATTGTTTGCATTCTAGTTGCTAACGAAGTTTTTAGTCGATTCACCAGGTATTTATGTAAAGAATCTGCAACAAATTGCTATTTTTACTGTGCTTTACAAGTGTTATAAAGCATAAATTTGACAAATATACGGGCAATTAGAATTATCATTTTATTTCATTTTAAGGTCAAAATTTGCGATAATGCAGTTTATTAAAGGCGGTGAAACAAATAGTTAGAACTTCGCTATGTCGGCAACCCAGAAAAACACATTCGTGTTAATGAAAACGCTAAATAATGAATTTTAAACATATTTCACAGATTTTGTGCAACAGTATTAGTTTAGACATTTATATGCATTGTAATACATTTTTTTCAACTTTTCTGATGAACAGTTGAACCAAATAATGCAGGATAAGTTGCACATAAACAGGCCAGTCTCCCCTAAATCTGTCATTACCACCTTCTATCTTTGAGATAAATGCAGAACTTAACAAATGAAAAATATTTCATGTGCAAGGCAAATAGAATATTTTGGATGCTTAACATAATACTGACAAACTGAGGCTATCAGTATTATTAGTTGTCGACTTTCGAGTGAAATATCCGACTAAGGCGCTGGGCTATGCATGAACTACCTTCCTAATATGCTGCCATTATTAATTGTGAAATTAAAGCTAGTCGACGCCGCTTATATTTAAAATCACCAGTCAGCCCGTCTTCTTTTAATCTATGTATATTCGTCTTCTTACTTCTACACGTCTTGCCAGTCTTCTCTTAATTTACTCCTCCGCCGCCGCAGAAAAACTCTGTCTGCCTGCCGCCGCGCTGTGATAAAAACCTGTTCCTTTAGTTTAGTTTGTTAATTGCAGATTTAGTAGTGCCCATGGGATGGCAGTAATGACAATCCTCATCTCGGGTCAAGGTCTTTCACGTCAGGTGTTTAAACCGAGTTTATTTCAATCCTTCCATAACATTGGAAGTGGCAGCTTTGCTTTGAATTGTTCTCGCTCATTTCTACGTCGTCGTCGTGGTCCTCTGTTCTCAACGTCCTCCGTCTTCTCTCAAGGTAAATTTTTAAAAGTACGTTGCTATATAGTAGTTATACCTAGTATGCATGACTTAAGACGCTTCCGGCGACGGAAATGTGATTGGCAGGCAGAGTTTACACTTAAGTTTACAATTAAATTACAGGCTTATTTAGTTCAGTTCAGTACTCACTGAACCAACACAAAAACAAAACACAATACATGAAAATTTTATTAGAGAAATCTTTTAATAGTCTACATACGTGCTTTATGGACTCTGTGGGGAAGAAGGAGTCACAGGGAAATCCTTCTGCTTAAATAAATAAGTATTGCATGGAATGGATTAGCGGAAGCATTGAGTCAGGAATGTGGGAAGCGGGTAATTCCTTCACTATGTAATAAACTAATTGTGGTAGGGGCTATTGAGTTAGGATTTAATGTTAATATGGAAATATGGAATGAGTGATAGGAGATGAGGAGCGGATAAATGGGCTGGCTTCGTCCAAGCCTCGCTCATTCCCACTCCACGACTCCGGCCGGTGTGTTCGTTCCACTTGTGTCACTCCTCCGTAACCTCCTTCACATCCAATACATACCTCAATCTAATAATTTAATCAATTTCTACGATATTCTTCAGAAGGAAAAATCAATATGGGCAATCGAGACAAGGCCACCAATCAATTGAGTGACTGGAAAAAGGAACATGAGGTGAGTTTGACTTCATTATTAAATGTTTCTTTAATTATTACTGATCACACTCCTGGCATTCCCCCTCAAAACGCGAATTTGAATCATCATAATGCAAGCTGCGATTTGCGAGTTGAACGATCAGTCAGTCTGAGGGAAACCATGCATTTGATACAAGCGTGTTCCATAAAAGTAACCTCAAGACCGGAACCTGGGCCTTTAGTTCAAAAAAAAAGTATAAAATGAATATTTTATGGCCTACGTAAGTTGCGCGTTGACGACTATCAGTGCAAATTTGAATAAGTGATAGTGATACGCATGTGAATATTTATGACTGTGATAATTTATGTTCTTGATAGTAAAATGGAACGCATGAAAAAATTAAGCCCGTACTTGAGTGTTTACAAGTTGTTTGCTAGGCATTTGAAACAATATAATTTCAGCAGGGACTGAAAGTTTGTGGCCTGCATTTTTTAATTCCAGTGACCTCAGCCACTTCAGGATTAACTAATTGGAAATGGTTCTTCAGTTCCTAAAGGCTATACTAGTTATGGTAATAATTGTCGTCGGTTACAAGCAAATATGTGTTATCAATGATGGCTTATTTTTTGGCTATTGAGCATTGAATTGAGCAATCCTTGTTCGCGCATTTGTTTGTCTTGCATTAAATGAACTATTCTATTCAATGGACAATAACAGTTAAAAATATTGTATTCAGTAAATGATCAGGTATGTCGTCTAGATAATTTATATCAGAGTTGAGATGTGCAGGTGGAAGGGAGGCGAATGCTGTAGTTACTTGAAGTACTGAAAATATGAAACACTGACTGTCTGAAATCTGCTGTAGCTGTAGGAATGAGGGGAAGTGTCTGGCTTTACATTTTGTAATCGTACGATGAGTATTTTCCAGTTTGCTCGCGTTCCTATCTTCCATTTGAATTCTCGAACAATTCATTCGGATTCCTGGGTGATAAATATACAAGTCCATAACAGTCAGCCATACCGGCTGCGGCTCATGCATGGCAAGAGGCTTCGCCGTCGATTCCAGATAAAGATTTTATGTTGTTGTTCTGGTCGGACTCGACGAGTCCTTCGGAGTCCAGATGGAAGCTATTGGATACTTGAAATTACATAATATCCCTAGATTTTGACTGGCATACACAATTTTCATAATTTGATCAGTCAGTTTGTCAATTGGCTTCCTAAATAAAAGAAACAGGCGCCCGTCATGTCGAGTAGGTAAGAGTCAACTGCAAATGAACTGAAGGTGAAGGGCGATCATGCCCGTCGGATATGCTAATCCAAACGCACACTTTTGGAATTTTATGCTTTTGGTTTGCCCTTCTGTCCAGCGTAAATTTGTTGCATTGCATAGGCAGTAGCCAAAACCTGTCTTGATAAAGAAGCGCGGCGCAAATACCAGCCTGCGCAATGCGATATAGTATTTAGAGACGAACTCCGATTAACCTTCTTTCAAATGAAAATGCAATTCTGTTTCAAATAACAATATCTGTCTATGTTTGGGCTGGTTCGTCTTAAATATTTTAATTCCTGTTAGTAATGTTAACCTATCATTTATTCCATCTTGGTGACATCCTCAATTGAAATCTATAAGGCAAATAACTTTTATCGGCATAGCTGAGGTTTTGTTTTGAGCAGTCCATGTTTCATTTTTCTATTACAATCAGTTTGGGTGATCTCAGATTTCACAAGCCCAAGAACCGGCCGGCGCGGCGCCTTCCAATTTCCCAGAAATTGAATTAATCTTGCCCTAAACTAGCATGGGTATGGCTAGATTTACTCTACGAATTGTGCAATGTGCATTCAGAATGATTGGATTACAGAAGGATGGTGGAGTGGTGACGATGTGAAATTTTGTTCAAGGGCAACTTATCCATTCCTTTGAACAAAAAATTAAGCGATGTGTTGCAGGACATGTTTGCCTGATGTGAAAAAAAATCTCTTTTCTCTTTTCATTGTTCTACGCCCCGGTTGGAATATTCGAGATGGACATTCTCCACATCTAGTGTCGAGTTTTTTTAATCGGGAATGAAAGGGGTGCTGTGTTTGAATGAAGTTCAGGCTGCATTAGCTGCGGCAATCAGTTTAGCTTGTGGTCTGGGGATATACAAAAATAGGTGAGTTGATTATCACTCAGGGGAGGAAAGGTAAGACAATCTTGGTAGAGACTGGAATTAAATTACAGATTTTATCTCATGTACAACCTACATATGTGTCATCAGACTATCTGTATATTGCGAAGTTTCTAATGTAAATTGTTGTATTTCGGATGACCTTAGAACAAATTGGTTTAAAATATCTCACTGAAATACGGTTGCAAATTATTAGGATTTGTAATCTATATGCGTGTATACATGTGCGAACAAGAATGATTGCACGAGCAAGTTAAGATGTAGAGATGCTGTGAAATTTCATTGCAAAAGAGTATTGTACATATTATTGTTTCGGGTTAGTAGCTTTATGTCTCCAGGATGTAGTTGCGCCACGCTTCTATGCTTCCACTACACGCAATCTTATAGAATCAGCAATTGCAAAATTGCGAACGTATTTGTTCACATGCATGCAGAAACTTAAATAAGTAATTAAGAAAATTGTGGGCGATGAGAACAAGGAATGAATTGATGGCCAATTTCTTCAAAGCAGGCACCTGACACGCACACCCGTGAGATCATTAATTATTTAGCACGCAAACGTCAAGCCCGAATTTTAATACAAAAGTACAATAGATTTTGTCAGCGCTTTGTCCCTTTGCATAAGAATCAACTCTATCCGATATTTTGGTTTTATGTTTGATTGATGTATAATATACTCAGGCTTTTCTTATTTTGGTTTGAAGGTTTCTGAGCGTGCAACTAATTTGCACGGATGTCCGGTGGCGAGCTTGACGACATCTCTTACAGCCGGACCACGTGGGCCAATTCTTCTGCAGGACACTGCCCTCGTGGAACATTTGGCGCAATTCGATCGCGAAAGGATTCCCGAACGCGTTGTCCACGCCAAAGGGGCTGGTAAGTTTCTTCTTGATGAGCTTTCAGAATCTACTCGAGTCAATTAAATGTATTCCGCAATTGTATTTTATAGTCAACCGTACGATGGCGTAATTAACAAATTAATTAATACCGGTGCTTTTCTGTAGTAAATTTTACACCGTCAAAGTACCAAATCTTTTTTTTTCTTCAGGCCTCTGAAATGTGCCCTAGATTCAAGTAAAACTTTCAATGAGACTTGTGGTGAATGGTTGTGTTCCTATTCACATGGAAATGTGTCCTTTAGCTATCATTGCGTGATTTTACCGAACGGAATCAGTAATTAGCTGCATTATTGATATTGCCAAGTCATTTAAACCTCTTTTAACAAAATTGGTGTTAATCTGTAGCTTGCAGCAGAATTGATGAATTTGCATTATTCTCTGTTGACATGTATTCTAGTGAATTGCGCCAGAGTTTTGATTTATTTGGTCTTTCATTGCTGTGCTTAATCCACAATATCCTGGTCCAATTGCTATCGCAGTTGAAATTTGTTTGAATCTGTCATTAGTATGTTTGGATATTTACATTGCTCCTTCCAAACATCTTTTACCCAAAGTAAGCAAACAATGCTTATAAGATAAGCGATAGATTTACAATTTGTAACGCGGAAATTCTTATATTTCTCTGCTTCCTGTTTTTTGTATAACCAAAGTGGATTTTATTGGGGTACAGAGTGCAAACTCATACAGTATCATATAAAAATTGTCGTACAGCTAACCCGTCTCAATAACAAATGTAATCAGAATATCAGGATGACAAATTTACTACGCCATGTACACAATTTTACTGTTCAATTTTTTGCTGCTTGGCAGGATGTGATGTGGGACTTAACATTTAAATTTTTACACTCCTTGCAACATCCAAGTTTCCTTTCCTATATTTACCGTGGGATGGGCAGCGTGAGTTTCTTGACTTCATTTTTTCTTGAGAGTCGTATCAAGGTTAAGATGTATACAAGAGTAGTTTCTGACGCATTGGCCTGCCGTTCTACGCTTTACGCTTGAATACGAACCGCTTAAGATTGCATTATTAGAAATTAGTATGGCGGATTCAAATTAGGCATTCCACGTCAACTGATGAAACGAACATAAATTTTAACTAACACATTGGCTTTGTGAGCAACACAATTGTTGTAATTCCATCATGTACATGACATAATCAATTGAATGTGGTTTAATTTTGAATTTATATCAATAAGCAAAGACGAGCGTACTCTGATTTACCATTTTGTCCATAGGTGCTGGTGGATACTTGGAAGTGACCCATGACATCAGCGAATTCACGAAGGCTCGTGTGTTTGACAAGGTCGGCAAGCGAACACCACTTCGCATTAGATTCTCTACAGTCGGAGCGGAGAGCGGGTCCGCCGATACCGTACGCGATCCCCGTGGTAAAGATTTCATACATGATTTTATAGTAAAATTGCATGGCAAGAATTTTACAATTTCTTAAATCTTTTTTTGCAGGATTTGCCGTCAAGTTCTACACCGAAGATGGTAACTGGGATTTGGTTGGAAATAACACTCCGATATTTTTCATCCGGGATCCATTCCTCTTCCCAAGCTTCATCCACACGCAGAAGAGGAATCCACAGACCCATTTGAGGGTAAGGCACCCGAATTTGTATAAGAAGCGGATAATTGTTGAGCATGGAATTTCATTTGTTAGGATCCGGACATGTTCTGGGATTTCATTACTCTTCGCCCGGAAACAACCCATCAGGTGTCCTTCCTTTTCTCCGATCGAGGTATTCCTGATGGCTACCGCCACATGAATGGCTACGGCTCTCACACCTTCAAGTTGGTAAACAAGGACGGAAAAGCCGTTTACTGCAAATTCCATTTGAAGACGGATCAAAAGATTAAGAACATTGCTCCTGATGTTGCTGATAAAATTGCTGGAACTGAGCCAGACTATGCCATTCGTGACTTGTTCAACGCCATTGCCGAAAAGAAATTCCCATCTTGGTCTCTGTACATCCAGGTAAGCATATCTAATATTATTGTCATGTATATCTGATATTAATTAATTCTAATTCACCACTCATTTTCTTAAACAATAGACAATGACTTTTGAGCAAGCTGAGAAATATCGCTGGAATCCATTTGATTTGACCAAAGTTTGGCCTCACTCTGACTTCCCATTGAAACCCGTGGGAAAGATTGTCCTTAATGAAAATCCGAAAAATTATTTTGCGGAAGTAGAACAAATTGCATTTTCACCGGCAAACATGGTTCCCGGAATTGAGGCTTCGCCCGATAAAATGCTACAAGGGCGTCTATTTTCCTACACGGACACTCATCGCCATCGTCTGGGACCAAACTATCCTCAGATCCCAGTGAATTGTCCATTTGCTCGTCACCGTGGCTATACTCGTGACGGGTTCATGAGTGTGGATGTTCATCAGGAAGGTGCTCCGAATTACTTTCCAAACAGTTTCAATGGACCCCATGAGGATCCATCCGGCGTTGCTACAGTCTACCCTGTGTCTGGGGATGCCAAACGCGTGGACACTGCTGACGATGATAACTTCTCCCAGGTCAATTTGTTTTGGAAGAACGTGTTGAATGCCGATGAGCGCAAGCGCCTTGTAAGCAACATTGCAGGACATCTGAAGAATGCTTCCCAATTCATTCAAGATCGCGCTGTCAACAACTTCACTCAAGTGAATGAAGAATATGGGCAAATGCTTCGCGAGGCTCTTTTGCAATATTCCAAGTAAATTTGAATCCAATCTTCGTGCCTACAAATAATTTCACCACTCCATAGATTCAAATATTCTACTTTGATTATTCTAATTTCCTAATTCTGCATTACAATTGCAATTGTTTGGTTAATTTTTCTTTCCTTCTAACAAATGAGTGCTTTTGCATGATTAAACTTTACAATAAATTTGATTGAATTTGTTGATCGTTGGATGTGTCTGTGTTCGGCTCGTTTAATTTCTGTTTAAATGGAAATATTTCCTGTTGGCAAATGATCTATAGCGCAAAAATACCCAGTTTATTATTATAAAGAACTATACAAAACTCGCGCAATCGCACACATCTAATAAGCAAACTCAGCAACACGAAGTTTAAGCATTCTTTATCCATATACTATAATTTTTAACTACGTGCCAGTGGCTACTGCTAAGTGTTGAAGGGATTTAGTAGCTTGAAGTACTGGAAAGTCAATAATTTCTAACTCTGCAGGAAGCATGATAGCAATTAAATAGTTAAAAAAAAGAGCTAACATTAAAAATTAAAAATTATACACTGATTTGCACTTTGCAGTGCGCCCGAGTTTAAACATGCCAGAAAAATTATTGCGTGTTGGCAGACATACAACTTTTTTTAACCTTTTACTTCACGAATTTTTTTCTAATATAATTTTTTCATTCTCAATAGTAATGCGGCCGCTCAACCTCGCGCAGCCTGTAATATACATGCAAATAAGTAGTTCCAGAGTTCCATAAATCCAGGAGATCTTTTTGGAATATATTATATAATTATGCACCAGAGATTATATCCAATTTGTGTTTCGCGACTTCTGTTTGTTGTGTGGCGTTCGAAAGAACAATAGGGTATCCCACTTTCCTAGTGCTTTAGGTTGTTGAAAGTACTTTTTTAAACTACAAATTAGCACAATCAATCGTTTGTTTTCGTGTCTGCATATGAATGTTAGGTAACTTGAAGAGGAATTGATTATTATCACTAGTCATGATGTTTCCAGCGCTCAAACTATTTGAGTTTGGGTGATAGCTAGAGCCAGAGGTCAGGCTTGATTATCACTTGCCCTCTCCTGCCAAAATGTGACTTCATATCATTTCGACATTTTATGTAATAAATTATTCATTTCAAATGCGAAGCGTATTGAATGCTTGAGGGGCTATATTTTTGCCTGCGTCTATTATAAAGAACTAAAACCAACGAAGCAGTACATATTATTTATTAAACTAGTGCTTATCCCGACTACAGATATAGAAACGGCTCCTTCTATTAGAATAAAAATTGCCGGTGGTGGTGCGTTCGCTGCTGTGAAGTTGGTGGTTTGCCCTATGTTTATGTTGTTTGGAGTTTAGTCGTCGAGAAGGAAAGGACTTACAAAAAGGGGGGATTTTCAGCTTTACTTCAGTTTGAGATCCATCATTGCGGAGAACACATTTTGCTACAAACTCTTTCTGGGACAATTTAGAACAATTGAAAGTAAGTTACATATTTTATTTGCTAAGTTGACAGTTCTGTTTTTTTTGTAGGTTCATTTGTTGCATATCATGCTAACAAAAAGCATAAGAATGGGAAACGCCGGGTAGGTAATTCCGATTTATGGTTCTGCCGCAGACCATGATTTAAACTGTCGTCCTACGGCGATTCATTTGAGTTGCAACAACATTTATTTTTTTAATGGAATACTTAGAATTTTTGGATTCTCATTTTAAAATTTCAGAATTAGTATTTCAACTAATAAAAATAGGAAATGCAATTAATTAGGGAGAGAGACACCAGTTTTACTTGAAATTCTGCATTCTATAATCCCAATTAAATGCTCCAGGACATTCCACAATCCTTTGTTTTCTACATGTTCGTATTAACTGATTAAAATTATCGTCTTATTCTAGGATGAGCACTCGAGACAAATCCGCTGATCAACTGGCCAACTGGAAAAAGGCGAATGGGGTAAAGCTTTTTAAAACGTAAACGCTAACCTATTTCTAAACCAGTATTCCTTGCTGCACTTGTACTTAGCATTTTACTTTTATTTAGTACATAAATTTATTTCTGTAGCAATCAGATTTTTATTTGTCGTTTGGTTTAACGCATTATTGGACGAGTGTGGTCTAACGTAGAACACTTAATTATGTTTACCCGTTGGAACCTGCTGATAACTTTCTTTTGCAATGCGAGTTAAATGAAACCTTGACCCTCTCCCTTTATTTAAAGCTAATCGAACTTAAGTTAAATAACTTTGCAAAAGAACGAAAGCTGTTGCGTAAAATCTTGATTGCAAAAGTCTCTGATGCTGTCACTTAACTTTTTTGTGGGAAGGCGTGACACTGACACTTTCCACACCATCGCATCGGCCACCGCCTACCAATGTTTTGCTCATGTCTAAGAAACGCAATCCCTTAATTTTCTTAACTTTATTGCGAAGTAAACTTGCTCTAATCTTCTGCGATGATTTTTTGACTCACAGGGCCACGAGGTTGCATCCGTGGACCAATATGGAATACCACAACCTACACTGACCAAATCTCTTACAATAGGACCAAACGGGCCAATTCTTTTGCAGGATAATACCCTACTGGACCATTTGGCTCATTTTGATCGTGAGCGCATTCCTGAACGTGTAGTTCATGCTAAAGGAGCTGGTAATCAAATTCTACAACTTTAATCTTCAAGCACTGCAACATGTTGTGGATCGTTTTTAATTCATATAGGCGCATTTGGCTACTTTGAGGTGACTCATGATATTACGAGATATTGTAAGGCAACAATTTTTGATGGAGTTGGGAAGCGAACACCAATGGCAATACGATTTTCAACTGTCGGTGGTGAAAGCGGATCAGCCGACACTGTTCGTGATCCCCGTGGTTTTGCAGTAAAATTCTACACCGAAGACGGCAACTGGGATTTGGTTGGGAATAACACTCCAATCTTTTTCATTCGGGATCCCATTCTCTTTCCAAGTTTTATTCACACGCAAAAGAGAAATCCACAGACCCACTTGAAGGTATGCGAGCAATTAACCATTCTTAAGTGTTCAATAAATGAAAATGAACCATGACATTCAAATTTTAGGATGCAGATATGTTCTGGGATTTTATTACCTTACGACCTGAAACGACACACCAAGTTTGCTTCTTGTTTTCCGACAGAGGGATTCCAGATGGGCACCGTCATATGAATGGATATGGTTCTCACACCTTTAAAATGGTGAACAGGCAAGGCAAGGCAGTCTACTGCAAATTCCACATGAAAACAGACCAAGGAATCAAAACCATTCCAGTTGGCAAAGCGCATCAGATGAGTGCGGATAATCCAGATTACAGCATTCATGATTTATATAATGCTATTGAGCAACAGAATTACCCATCCTGGACAATGTTCATTCAAGTCATGACCTTTGAACAAGCAGAGAAATTCCAATGGAATGCCTTTGACTTGACAAAGATTTGGCCACACTCGTCTTATCCTTTGATTCCAGTTGGGAAAATGGTCCTGAATCGAAATCCAGTCAATTACTTTGCTGAAGTTGAGCAAATAGCATTTTCACCAGCCAACATGATTCCTGGGATTGAGGCTTCTCCCGATAAAATGCTTCAAGGGCGCTTATTCTCTTACAAGGATACACATCGTCATCGCCTCGGTGCTAACTACGCACAACTTCCTGTCAACTGTCCAATGAAATCAATTCGCATGAGAAACTATATTCGTGATGGGCCAGCAGATCATGATCATACTCATCCACTTGGAAATGCTCCTAACTACTTTCCAAATAGTTTTAGCGGGCCACAGGAAAGTGTGGCGTCGGACATTAGCACTGTCCACACTTCTGGAGAAATCAAACGCTATGATTCTTCGAATGAAGACAACTTTACCCAAGTCACAAATTTCTGGACCAAAGTCCTGAACACAGAAGAGAAAAAGAGACTAGCAGAGAATATTGCTGGCAGCTTGAAAGGCGCTCAAATGTTTATTCAGGAAAGGGCTGTCAAGAACTTTTCTCAAGTTCATCCTGAACTTGGCCGCTTGATTCGTGAGTGCTTAAATGGGAACGGAAAATCAATCACATTGAACCATTTCGAGACTTTTACTCGAGTCAACAATTACCGTCATAATTCAAATTTGTGAAGCAGCTGCTCTGCTTCTTGAATTCCGAATGTCTAGTTTATTGATTGATTTGATTTGGTAAAGAATACTCGTTCGCATTGCATGCTAAATCCAAATTGATAAAAAAATTAATTAAAATTGATTAATTAAATTAGAGTCTGTGAATCAAATTTTACTTGTTAACCATCATTATTCGCATCTATGACTTAACATTCCTGTAAAATTCTCATATAACATATAGAAATAAACATAAAACGGCTAGTCAGCATAACCCGTAAATGGTCACAGAACTATTCTTGGGCACTAACTTAATAAGTTGAGACATTTGCATTATCTAACGTATCCTAACTGAGTTTGGCATTGATAATGTCTGAGGCGATATGCGAATTCTCGGCCATACGTGGGACGCTTCAAAATTACGGCTGAATGAAATGGAGTGATACATTTGTGAAGAGGTTCTAGTTTTGCTGTGGTTCAATGTCCAACTCCTTCACTCCATTTGATTACATAAGCTCAGTTGATAAATATTGCAGTCAAAATAATTTTATAATGTGTCAATTGTCCCCGCAGTCCTAATTCATTTAATATACAAATCAAGAATGCAGTAAAATAGAAGTGCGGTGCTTCATTCCGTGCATTTGAAGAACCGGTTCATGCTCAATCAATCATTTTATTTTTTTGAAATGAAAGTGTTCACTTCGCAATGGCTGACAGCATTCGGACGAATTAGGTGAATATTACTAGTATTTATTTCTGTAGCTTCTGTAATTTTGTAAGCTTCCTGTTCCCTGTTCCGGCTATCCACTGGACTGGTTTTGGTTTACGCATTATGCTAATTAATAAATCACTAATATCTGTTCTGTTTGGCTGTGTAGGAAAAATGCAGTATCCAAACCAAGTGCTATTCATCAATTTCAACCAATTCGTGAGTTCACCCGTGTCCTTCAACCTCTCGCGGAAGACTTTTCACCAATTTCCCAGGAGCAGCTAATAGCGTACCAGAATATTTTAAATCGATATGAAAAATTTTCAAACCAATCTTTGGCAGGAGGTACTAAAGCTGATTCTATAGTTTATATACTTTATTGCCGTATAGAAATTATTGAATGGAATGAAAATTACAGGTGGACCGCGCGGAATTGAGCGACACGTAGTAAAAAATAAGAAAGTGCTGGTTCGGGACAGAATCAAAATGTTAATAGATCCAGGGACATATTTCATGGAGATTGGACAGCTAGCTGGTTTTGAAATGGAATACGGCGATGTTCCAGCTGGCGGTGTAGTCAGTGGTATGTGTATACAATTTTATTAAAGTATTGAATCCGTCCGTTAGCAGGCTACTTCTAAACGCATTAGTGCTCGACAGGGATAGGACGAGTTGCTGGAATATATTGCCAGATCGGAGGTAACGATGCCACAGTAAAGGGTGGAACTTACTTTCCCATTACCGTTAAGAAATCTGAGAGGACCCAGACAATATCACAACAAAATCGACTTCCTTCCATTTATATGCCTGACTCTGGTGGTGCTTATCTACCTCTGCAGGTTTGCTCAAAATGGAATGCTACTGGCTTGATCAAATAAAGAAGGTTGTATATGAATTGTTTCTTGAGTGAATTTTAGTCCGAGATATTTATACCCGGGGGGAGAAGTTTCTACAATCAAGCGACAATGTCTTCCAAAGGAATTCCTCAGATTTCTGTTGTTTGTGGAAGTTGCACAGCTGGTATGTGATAAGCAATCAGTTATCTGCAAATATAAACATTTATAAATTAAAGCATGTCAAAGTACAAAGTAAATGGAACACTTTTGGCTGCCTTGTTTAGAGAAATAGGCAGGAATGCATAGACTACAAATTTGCCAGTGCATAGAATGTGCTATGAGGGTCTCGTATGCCAAATTTTGTAGTTGAAAAATTTAATGGAAAGAAATGGCGAAGGTTTAGCTGGAGTGCACCGCAAAACGCGTTGAGCACTTTCACCAAATTTTAGCCTAAATCAGACTAGTAATTTTGATCACAAAATGTTATGCCAATTGAACTATATGAGGCATTAGTACGATGTATTGGGAGTCAAAAATTGTTGAATACGGGAAGATCCGTGGTCATTCTTCAATTTTATTGACTCTGAACGCTGGATGAATTGAATGTGCACTATACCTGTCTCTATATGAGGTCACCATGACCTCAAAAATGGAAATATCTGGGTGCTTTTTAATACGCCTGTCTTCTATCACCTATCAACATCACGAAATTGAGAATAGTTTGCTTTGACCCAAGATCGCGACCTCACATAATACAAACATCTTGGATGGAGGTTATAATTGGGGAAAGCAGCGATTTTCCCCAGGTACAGGTAATCACTGCTGATTCTCCAAATGCCTGTGGAATTGAAAAGTTTTGGGCTTTATTTAAGCAGAGGTACTCTGCTCTAATAACAGAACCAAAAAACTTGCCTGAATTCAACAGAATATGGCAAAGAAATCTCAAAGGATGTATCATGTGAAGTGGGAATTCACCTGATTTGGCATGCTGCAGGAGATACTCTGGGGATCGGATACAACAGAGCCCGGCAGGCAATGGGTGGCATTTCTAACAAGCCAAGGCATTAAGCTATCACAAATGCAACCATTTTTTTAAAAATCGGCATCCGTTTAAAAGCTCAAAAACTCGTTCGGAGCCATTCCATTTAGTTTGTAGACATGCTTTAGTCAAATTTTGGTCTCAACTGCAAATCTGACTTGAAATAGGTGGAGCATACAATCCTACAATGTGTGACGAAACCATAATCATTGATCAAATTGGAAAGATATTTCTCGGCGGACCGCCACTTGTTAAAGCTGCCACTGGAGAAATTGTTACTGAAGAAGACCTTGGCGGTGCATTTATGCACTCTACGTACTGCTCCCATATTAATTTTGTTTCTAAATAACAATGAGAATGAAGTTGTCTGACAGCAATGCTTTCAATTCGTTTATAATATTCAAGGGTTAGTGGGTATACGGACTACTTTGCCCTAAATGAACATTCAGCATTCGAAATGTGTCGGGATATTGTGGAGGGGCTGAATCTAAAGCCCGTAGAAGTTCTACGTAACTTTGAGAGCCCTGTGCATCTACTAGATTCCTGGGACGGTGAGGACTTTATCCTATAAATTGTAAACCGAAATGCATTTTTTTTGGATTTGTAAATATTTCCCCATTTATAGACTTTGGATCGAAGGAGCATTTAAGCAAGTGTGACATGTATGCAGTGCTCTCTACCATTCTGGACGGAAGCCAATTGAAAGAATTTAAGGCATTTTACGGCCCTGGACTAATTTCTGGGATTGGCCGCATTGAAGGGTAATTATTTAAGCTTAAATTAAATTATTAGTTTGGAATTAAACTCAACTGATAACTGTTTATAGAATGATGGTTGGGATTGTTGCCAATATTGATGATATTACATCTTCGGAAGCTGTCAAAGCCTGTCATTTCCTTGACATGTGTAATAGAAGAGATATTCCACTGCTATTCTTGCAGAATTCACTGCCTCCAACTTCTCAAGACGTGAGCCGTTTTAATGACCCATACTTACTCCGCGACAGAGGGAAACTGAGTCGAATGGTTGCGACTTTAGAAGTTCCGAAAATTTCGTTGACAAGCACTGCTTGTTATGGTGATGACCACCTTTTGATGGTAAGATTATTGTTTCGATTTTAGGATTCAGTAATAATTATGAACATTCTTATTCTACTATCTGGTAGTGTGGATCATCATTCAAACCGAATTTACATTTTATGTGGCCATCAGCTAAACTATCCACTTTTGAGATGACGTATCCTGAACCTGAATCTTCGGAGGACGGAACCGTTGATGCCTTTACCGCTGCCTTTAACGTTCTTACAGATGGAGTTATTCTCCCGCAAGATACAAGACAAGTAAGTGAGATACTCATTTCATATGTAGTAAAAATTTATGATAATTAATTAGTTGTATGGAAATGTTACAGGTTCTAGCTGAGTCTCTTCGAATTTTGCGGCAACAAAAGTTAAACCCAGAAAGAAAAGTTCAGAACCCAGTGTTCAGGATGTAGCCAGATATTCACGCAAATGCTTTGCTTTTCGAAAATCGGAAATACCTGATTCAGAATCAGAATAGAGGCAGTGCGAGTGTGATCAAAACCAACCGACCGACACATCAATTTTGAAATTGTGATACTTCTAATCTAATTCTTTGTATAAATTATTTTTGATGCAAAGAGGAAGAGCCAAACGGGTTTGCCAAATTAGATATTTTAATTATCACAGTATAGACATATATCGCGATACTTTTGATTAGTAAAACCGGGGAGTAATCAGAATAATTAATAAAAATGTCACAAAGAACTGAGAAGTGCAATTCGAGCAACGGCCAAACATGCGTCATTTGTGGATTTGCTGCAGGGCATATATGAGGGAATTGAGCCCAGTTAAACCTAGCTTTAGTTAGAAAGTTAGCTTAGCGGAACTTGCTTGCTAGCAGCGCCTACCGACCCATTAGTTGAAGTCACTATCCTGTGGAAATGGTATCTGTTGCTCAGCATTAACATTGAGCATCAGGGTGGTCCCACCGAGTATTTTGCACATAATCTTTTAAACAAAGACGCGGTAAAGGAGAATACTACTACTACGTGCGGACAAATACAATTTTTACTTTTCTTGTCAGTTGATTTTCCTGTCGTCAACGTCAGTGGATTTGGTGGTTGTAAGTATACGCACTTAATTTTGTATAAATGTCATTGAACTCATCATGAGTTTTCCTTATTAAACTACAAGACCTAAATGGTCGACGCAGAGGAGGGCGCACTGCGAGCCATCCACACGGAAGACGATGAAACAGAAACTGATCTTCTTGTTCTTTGTGGTTTTGAATTACTGGCCAAAGCTGCTGAAAGCTACAAGAAGAATGGGAAATGTAATAAAATACACTGTTAACACTGATTATTATTCTAACTTTAAGTTTATCTTATTATTTACGTAGAACTATTACAACTTTTTTTACAGTAAGCAAAGAAGAAAACTTGAACCTCCACTGGGTATTTGGACCAGCTGTGCAGGGTGCATTTGAACTGATCGACAACGATTGTGTCCATGCATTTGAAACAGAAACCGACAGACGTCTTGTTCGTGTGTCTGGTAGTTCAGGCGATTTGTATTGGATTCCGCCAGGAAGTAATGACTGTCAATGTGTGGCTTACCAATGGAAAAAAGATTTTTGCAAGCATACCATCGCAGCACAATTTTATTTAGCTATTATGCCAGCTGACGACTTCTACGTTGCAACTGACGAGCAGCTAGATCGCCTCTACAGAACTATTATTTCTAAAAATGATTAAATTATCCAGTCAATTCAAGTTAGCGGATCAGCCGTAATGTTTGTCACCAGTGTGCAGTAAACTAACACATAAATTCTTCAAGGAAATAAACTACAACACAACGGTGCAATGTGAACCAAGTTGTTTATTTGCTCTGGAGCCTGGAGCTCAATAAAAAATTGAAACATTCATAAAAAGGCACACAAATATTTTACAACACAACAAAATCTGGGTTTATTAATAAGTTAAGGATGACTAGCGTCCTAACTTAACCAGAAGCAGGAATATAAGTACTGAACCCGATGACTCAAGTGTTCATTAGCCAGTAGTCACACTTCATACCGAAACATTTTTAATAATACTAGTATAATTTGTTTGAAGCTCACAAGCACTTGTTTGAATAATCGCAGGACTTCTTGGAACTAACTTCGTTACCTATTGACTGAACTATTATTAAGGTAGCTATAAAGCTTCTAAAGTCCAAAAAAAAGGTTTTTAATACATAACGTGAGTAGCATTAGACGTTTGTAAATTCGGCTAAGCGGTTTTGAGGTTAAACTACCCTAGTACTAAATCTAAATATACATTTCTTCGAGGACAGGATTTTTTCAAGTTTCTTCACGAATTTTTGCTTTATAGGCCCAAAATCTAACAAGTTCTTTGGTTTAGACTGAACCCAGAATGTGTTGAATTCCACAAGAACAGCAGAATAGAAATCGTAAAACACGTTTTCAAGGTCTTCGCTTGCAATGGCCTGTCGCCCCTTAACATGTCTACTTTTTGGTCTAGAGTGTCTAGGAGTATGCAACACATCTAGGTCAATAGAGTTATAGAAATGAGTCAAGGCAACTCCGGACGATAATAATTGAAAACACAAAAAAGTCATATGTAGTGATAAGCAGGCAAATGGATAGCCAACAGTTGGATGCTGAGATTGTTGAAGGAGCTTCTTGGCCATGTCGGGGTAAGTCTTAGAAAAATATCTGAAATATAAAAACGCATGTTCAAAAGTTGTGCTCAATCAAGCGGTCAAGCTAACTAACTTCTGCTAACCGCTTTGGCTAGAATTATATAATAAACATACAGCAAGCATTTAAGCCCAAGTAATCCCGTCCCTCTGAAATCAGTAGCAGGGTCATTTCCTTGAAATCCAATCCGTTGCCAGTCTTTTGAATATCTTTCAGTCAGCTTTTCTCCCGTCAGACTGGTCCATACATCTCTCAACTGCATAAGTAGAAGTAGTTAGAAAAATTCTGTATATATTATTATGTTCCTAAAGTTTATCTACTACGGAATCAGATGCTGAATGATGTTAGATGAAAGATGTTATGTTATTATTTCAATATTATTTAGTACGCAGAACGCAGGTGCGCTTCAATAAAAGCTGATTGCCAACCCCTGAAGTTATTGTAAACTGAATTACCATTGCTTCGTGAAGTAGGTCGCCACGAACAAAGATGGTGTTTCGCGAGGTTTCAAGCTTCACGCCGAGGGATCTGACAAAATATATAACTAATAAGGCGTCCGACAGTCCTGTGACAAACCTAAAATATAATATTAAATTAAGATACCATATTAATCAGGTCTATATTGGAAAATATAGATGTCACTTACTTCGCATGTAGAGTTAGATTCACTTGCTTTAAAATGGCAATATTCTTAGCAACATGCCAAACCATGGATTCTCGTTCTTCGTAATTGTCAAAAGTTCCTTCAAGTATAGATGAATCCAGAATCATAAGCAGATGTCGAATTGCTGCAACTTCAGTATTCAAAAGGGCTAACTCTAAAATTTAGTTGTAAGTAAATAAGTAGGGTTGCACTAGAATGGTTTTTAGTATTCTATTCTTCTTACCAACGTGTCTTGTCCTGGGATACCCAGGCAGATCTCCATACACAGCTCGTTGCAATTCACAAAGACGAGTGAGATGCCGCAAAACACATTTGGAAACATTACGACAAGTGGCAAGAATTACTATAAATATTTTGAAAAATAATCGCCAAATGTAACACAGCAGTTTGAAAGCCATCTAAGATTTATATAGCTTCTGGTACTCTTGGCTACGTTGAATGATCGGTACACAGATTTGAGATTCTAAGGAACGATTAAACCCTGGCAGCCACAGAACATCACAAAACGAACTAGTACAGTTAATGAGATAAAATCCTTAAAACTCTTGCAAATCTAACAGACCAATCAGCCTATGTGCAGGACAGGCATAGGTGACCAGGTACCAGGCACTTCAGGAATTGCAAATAAATTACTCCAAATTGCAGTGATGTATTAATTACACATCACTGCAACTTGTTGCAACGTGAAATTAGGCCTAAAGCCTTGACGTTAAACTGGAATTAAATTGAAACCTGAGACAAGAGTATGTAAGAGCTAAAATAAATCACCAAGTTCTGGTAAGTCACACACGGAATGTTTAAATTTGGTGCAGGATTTGCAGCCTTTTGGTTCATACTTTGCTTCTGCTTCTCTATGTACATAAAACTAGATCTAACGAGGTAACGTTGTGTAGTGCCACTCAAACCTAGAGTTCTCACTATACTATTTTGGTTCCTCTACCCACCAAAACACCATATCCAAAAACCGTTTCTTGTCTAATGCGCCCTAGTACGTGTGAGAGGTCACGAAAGGTCGCGAGGTAAACAATTTTGACACAGAAAACCCCATAAGCGGCCCGGCTTTTGAATTCATCGCCGTTCGTCTTCCTCCTCCGCTCCGCTGTCGCGTCACTTCTCTTCGTCGCGCTGTGCACATCCGTTGGCGGCGGTAGGAGTAGAGGCGGACGACGAATTCCACAACCGAGCCGCTTAGCCACGCGACAGCAGAGCGGAGGAGGAAGACGCACGGCGATGAATTCAAAAGCCGGGCCGCTTATGGGGTTTTCTGTGTTAAAATTGTCCACCGCGCGACCTTTCGTGACCTCTCACACGTACTAGGGCGCATTAGACAAAAAACGGTTTCTGGATATGTTGTTTTGGTGTGTAGAGGAACCCAATTAGTATAGTGAGAACTCTAGGTTTGAGTGGCACTACACAATGTTACCTTGTTAGGGCGATCAACATTCGACTTGTCAATAAATTAACATTAGAGTAGCTAGGGAGAATTTCCAATCTGCTTATGGCGATTTACACTACGCAAACAATTTTCCCTCGAATGCGGCTTAAATTTAAGTCGGTTCCTAGGAGCAACAAACCTTCTTTTCAAGTGAAAATTATGACCTCCTTATCCGGGGAACGCTTCATATACTGTTAATAACGCACTAAAAACTCCAATTCTCCACAGACACCAAAATGTCCCCCGAAAACGTCATTCCCCCCGGAACCCAAATCGGAATGCTCGTTAACCATGGCCACCTCACCCATCCCACCTACGGCGAAGTCCAAGCCAATTGCACAATCCCACTAATGCTCCCGTCCGGCGCCTTCTCCGCCCACAACATCCAGTCCAGCCAATCAACAATAGACTCGTACATCACAAAACTCCTCCC
>JAAXYW010000085.1:0-63368 GCA_036851895.1 Orthonychiurus folsomi | reverse complement strand
TTGGCTCTTGTCTTAGGAAACATACGTTCATAGTTGGGCAAATCTCCTCCGACATTGTGGATTACCTACCTGTTTAAGGTTGGCACTGTATTTGTGGTTAAAAATATTATACTGGAAGGTACCGAAATAATTGCATGGATTTTACTATCATGTTTTGATGGTGTTACGTTTACGCTTGCTGAACCTTTCAATGGATATGGAAAAACGTATTCGAATAAAACATTAGGTCAAAAAGCATTAAAAAACGTTGGAAGACTCTACGGCTACCTTTGAAATGTGGTGAACGTAAATTTTGATTCTTAGAGCAATTCCGGACACGTAGAAGAAAATACATCAACAAATTCGAAGTGATCAATTCCATCTGATTTATGTTTCAAAATTGAAGCCCCGGTTTCACGAAAAGCTTGATGCTGTCCTCTGAATAGGCGTGTCTTTCTGCACACAAAGTTAAAGTCATGAGTTTGACAATGTAACACAAGTAGCCAATTTAAAAAAATAAGAGTCGAGAATAACTAGAAAATAACAGGCTTATATTAGCGAGAATTTTCTATATTAAAGGTTTACATTGTGAAATATCAAATGTTTTTGTTTTTATAAGAGGGTTATTAATTATCAGATTCAACTATCAGTTTGTTTTTAATATAGTCCATTCTGTCGCCCAACTGTGAAGCTATACATTAGCACTTTGTGGGACTGCAGGATACTTTGTGGGGTGTGAAATGTGAAAGCCACAGCAGGGCAAGGCGACTGCATCGTATATTCGTCACCCCAGAGAAAATCCTCCCATGAGTATCCGACGGCATGGCTCTTTCTACTTATGTATGTGTGTCTTCAGTCAAACTACATAGTACACACCATAGCTCATTTACTATTTCATGGAGGTTTATGTACTCAACCAACACGAACCGCAAACGCTGAAGTGGAGACGAGGGCTGGGGACGTGAAAGTGTTTACAAATGCTCACCCGTCCACTTACTGCATGTGCCATGCTCACAGGCATCCACTACTCTGTTAATCGATGGCTGGAATTGATTGGATTAGTTAAAATTAAATGCGGGATGGGTAGAGACTAGACGGACGAGTGACAGGATGGGCGGGTACATGTTAACTGGAGGACAAGTTTACATTACAAGAGGTGGGGAATAGGAGCGGTAGTTAATTTCACATAAAGGGAAAGCAACCACTGCGCGTGGTGCGGTGGGTAGTAGTTATCAATTTGACTTGATTGCTCTGGGAAAACGAACATGGCCATGACTTGGTCCAGGTGAGCTTAACGTATGTAGTATGTATGTAATGTGCAGCACGTGTGTTTATGTGTACTATAGTGTGCAGTACAGAACTAAGATATGACAGGACCAGAAAAAGTTGTTACAAGATAAGTGGGTTTACAGAAGGGAAAGAAAAAGTTTCTCCGACATTCATATTGAACGGAGCCAACGTTATGTTATTTGAGGTGGGAAATCGGCTAGTGTTGACAGGGTGGATGGACAGGAAGAGGGAAATGACACAGGCAGAGGAGTGATCACTTCAAGGTAGGGAAATGGGTGAAAGGAAAAGCTGACACGGCGACGCCACTTACATTTTTTATAGGAAAAGTTTATAAGAGAAAGTGAGAAAAAGTTAGAGAAAAAATGAAACAGTTTTTAAGGGAAAATGTGACAGAATTTATAAGAGAGAATTCAATATTTGAAACAGTATGGTTTTATTAAATATTTGACATTCATGGGAGGGAATAGGAGGAAAATGACAAATTACAAATGCAAAGAAATGCAGGTAGAGGATTTTGGATCTCCCTTGTAGATGTTCCAATTAAATATCAAAGGCAGGCGGGAATTCCTGGAACATCAAATCTAGATTCAGGTGGTAAAATTTTATTTGCAGAAAGGCAAATTGTGGGTTGATATAAAGTCACTACGAATTTATTGAATGATAAATTCCATCGTAATGGAGTTTTGCATGGATGGATTTCACTAGGCCCGCATCCACTGTACATGGAATGAATCACAGCTGTCAGGACTCCATAAATCCCGTACTTTGAAGGGGGTTGGACGAATTGGCTTTCTAATGCTTCGCATTTGTTTACAAAGCGGACGGAAACTCAAAGTGGTTGTTCAATAATGAATGAAGGAGATGCCAAAAGATCCACACGGCTAAAGAAATTGGCAAAAGTTAAGTCTACCATCCACTTCCCCAAACTTTTAATCTTTTGAATAATACATTTGAAATTTGAAGGCTTAATTGCTGTGCCAGCTCACATGTCGAAAGAATCCAAGTCAACGATTTATTTATGAATGCATAAAATTTGTGCACATTCAAATTCCCTGGTGATTCTGTTCGCATTTGTTTACAAAGCGGACGGAAACTCAAAGTGGTTGTTCAATAATGAATGAAGGAGATGCCAAAAGATCCACACGGCTAAAGAAATTGGCAAAAGTTAAGTCTCTACCATCCACTTCCCCAAACTTTTAATCTTTTGAATAATAAATTTGAAATTTGAAGGCTCAATTGCTGTGCCAGCTCACATATCGAAAGAATCCAAGTCAACGATTTATTTATGAATGCATAAAATTTGTGCACATTCAAATTCCCTGGTGATTCTGCAAAGTGAAAGTTAAACATGGCTACGCACACTGTATGTACTTTAAGACGGATGCGCCACCACTTCATTTTCAAAGTCCGCCTCCCGCATCTCGAATTTTTGACTAAAATGGAATACAATCTGCCTTTCATAAGTTGACTCAGCAATTTTGAACATTGTTTGAATATGCATACAATATGCAAAGAGTGGATTTTTGGAGTCGGGGATGGACTCTGAGAATTTCTGTGTACGAGGCCCTTCCATTCACGCGGAGAAAATTCCCGTGACTAATTTAGTGGGCGGGGATCTGACGTCTTTGATAAATCGTCGTTAGCTCACCTGAATTTTACATTATAGAATTGTGGTACGTGGTACGTATGCCGTATTGGAGAAAACGCTGCGCTGTGCATCGCCCTATCATTAAGATTGACAAATGGGGCAGGCCTTTAGCCATGTAATAAGTGACACACACACACAGGAAAATGGCACGCGGCTTGGTGTACAGCTGGTGGATGAAAAGATTGCTCTTTTGCCATAAACCATAAACGATGAGGCGACGCTATGAATATTCAAAATGCATTACGTATAGATTTTTACCATCACCGTAATACAAAGTGTAGTACGAAACCAAAATGAACACAAAATACGCAGATCTTCCAAATATGTTTCTTGATCCAAATTCCATACCCGAACGCAGCATTGCGTCTATGCGTCTATCTGTGAGCAATCCCGCCATGTGGATGTACTCGTACAGAATACGAAATCGATATAAATTAAATGAAATAACATGTGGTTTCTGTTATTCGTTCCAGGTACACGTTTTTTCTGCAGTGAGCTGATTGCACCGATCCGGGATGAAACTGGGGACATCTGTCTCTACGTGTCTCAACTTTGAGGATCTGAGTGCCGTGAGTACGGCAGAGGAGGAAAATCCTCCGGATGTCGTCAACCACTTTAAAAGCCGCTGTAAGAAAACACAATAAAATTGGAATCCGAAGCGGGTGGTCGGTCAAACCCTTAATATAAATGGAAAATAGTTTCATTGATTTGATTGTAATTTTGATTCATGTAGTTGACCGAGCTCGGCAAACGATGCGCCAGTCCCTTCGACGAAAAGGTGGGGGCTCCTCCTCCATCAAAAAGGAACCTATGCGTCCGTCCCTGCCTTCCATCCCCAGCCCGGAGCTCACATACATTTTTCCTGAAGAAGGAATCCACCAATTGGATGAAACGACCTTGGAGCCTTTGGCTTCTAATAATGGCGGGGGATCTGATGTGGCGGGAAGTGGATTTGAATCACCAAGGAGTCCGGAGTCCGGTGGCTCTGGATTTGGAGACCTTCCACCTCCACTTCAGCCCATCAAAGTTCGCAGGTACTCTACTCACAGCTATCATTCAATACTCAAAATACGGGAGTTTTGTGGGAATGATCCGGGTAATCTAAAAGTACTCTGACCTCTTCACATTTTGAGGCGAGGCGGTGGCTGTGCGTGGCTCTCACTTTTTCGTCCACGCCCTTGTCATTTCTGATCACTAGCCCCAGCCGTAGCTGATGTATTACTATGGACGGACAGCCAAGGCTCGACGTTGTGGAAAGTTGGGTTTGGTTGCACGCGAATTTCTCATGGAAATGTGTATGTGTCTGTGGATTTAGGTTTTGGGTATAGGATGTTTTGAAATTTTATGATCTTTCACCGTACCGCGCGGAAGGTGGAATAGAAATATGGGTCAGGATGATGAGTTCCTTTTTTAATGATTAGTGATTAGGACAGGGGATTGGAACGTACGCAACTAACTTTGGGTTAGTTAATTACGTGCAATTACATAACCGCGAGCTTCAGCAAATTATTGCAGAATTGGAAGGGGCTCCAAAAATTATATTAAACAAATATATTGTTACCTTTATAATAAATTCTGGGTTTGTGTACCGTTATTAATTGCAAAGTATACTGACCGGACCCAGCGTCAGTAGTCAGTATGATATCAGTCATCCCATTATCACACATTCCAAGCTAATTGTGTACCGGGAGTGCGGCAGCAGTACCATATTTCACTCATGCATACTAACGCATATGATATGGGATGGTAGATGAGATAGACATGTTATCCTTTGCCAGACGAAGACGAAGGAAGTGTAAACTCGGTAATTTCTTGTTTGACTTGGCATTCGTCTCCCCTCCAGGTTTTAAGACTTGCAGGGGTTCCCGTCATATTTCTACGTTTCGTTTCTCTCTCAGTAATCAACTGGACATCTTCCCAGCTCCTTGAACTGTTCCTACTGCACAAGGAGAAGGAGGTTTATTTTAAAATATTTTTCCGACTTCGTCTTTTGCGGAATGGTAGAATGTTGATTATATGGTGCGTGTGATTTTGAAAATATTTGATATAGTTTTTTTTTGTAATTTCCAGGGATTGTGAAGACATTGAATTGAAGGAGAGGCGATCCAGCCTCAGCAATAAAAAGACACCCCCTGTGACTGTGAACGAAGTAAGCTTTACAAAAGACGCAATTTATGAATCAAATATTTATAATGTGCAGAATTGGAATTAATGTATTTTTTGTGATTTGAAGGTGAGTGAGATTCGCGGTTGGACGCCGCCGACGAAACCAACCAAACTTGGCTTGCATTCCGTCGTCCCAGTCCAAACGGCGTCGTCATTGGAAAAAGTTGGGAGTTCAGTCTCAACGAAGGTGGTCCAACAACCCCCACCAAAACGTTCTGCGACAACGTCCAATCGTGAGTACATTTGCCGGCTGCAATTTCAAATCTGACTCGATGTAGCTTTGTACAAATTTTCAATTCAATACTTTTTATTATAAGTCCACAGCCATTTTTTTTACAAATAATTTTTTGTCCGCACTTTTTTGAATAATCTTTATATATTTCGATTTTCTGTGTTGGCTGATTTAAATGTTGTTTACTGTTCCTTGAAGCCTGCAGCTAAATTTGGAGCTGGATTGTGGACATGTCCTTGTGTCTTGATCTGTGGCTATGTTAACTATTATCTTTCCATTTCCACTTCTAAATTAAGACGGTGTAGTGTATTTTAAGTAGCACAGGTAGCGGAAGTAGAGTTAGCGTTTAAGTACGTATGTACGGATTAATATGTGAGATGGAATGTTTAGTAATTTAGTTATATTTAATTCCAATTGTTTTATTTTCATATTTCGCGCTCCGTAAATGTGTCCCGCTCGAATCAGTGTCTGCTAACGTATCGGAATGGAATGTCAATGGCCCTCTTTTATTTCGACCTCACAGTCACACCCTCGACAACATTTACTACAAAGGTACCTACATATCCAACAATATATAAATTCCGTCGTAAATTTACATGAGTTCGAATTTGGGACTCCCCGTTGGGTCGGTATGGATTCTTGGGTAATTTTGAAGGACGCTCAGTACAGCGAGTCATTTTCCTTTCCTGCATGTAATTTGGAACGCAATTCCAATGCAATGCTTGAGAAAAAACAATTTGTTGGTTCGCTCGGCTCTGGAATTCAACGCTTTATTTTTCTGGAGTGCAAATTTGATTACTCCCTAGACCAGTGTACGCTGTACGTACACGTCTTCTCCTCTCAAAATGAGGCCCGCCCTCATTTTACTCCTCGAGTCCATTTGTCAACAGAATTTATTATGTACCAGTTAACTGAATACCCACACAAACTACAAAAGTTTTTGTGACAGTGACAGGTTTTCCCCTGAGCAATCTTACCAAGTTTTACGTATCATAAATTGGCGACACGCGATATCAACTAAAAGCCGTCTAATTTGTCCTTGTCTTCTTACCTATAAGCTTTGTGTGAAGTTTGTCTTGCCTTGGCACAATGGGAATGGGAATGAAATTTAAGCTTTTTGTAATTCCGCTATTCTTCGTCATTTGTTCGTGTTTTTTCTAAATACGCATGGATTTGGGATGATTAAATACTCCAGGGCGAGATGCGGCACGGCGGCCAGATTTTACGAATTACCTTCATGTGCCCAGCAATTAATAATCCTGGCAAATTTCGCAAATGCTTTTCGCGTAATTTTAAATTTAACATTATGTGCTACGGACCATGGCTGCTCCTTTTCAATCAATTTATGCAATTGCAATTGCTTTAAACAATTACCTTCTTCAAAATCACCCACTTGATTTGAAATATGCAGAATTTCATATTTCTGTGCACTTTGCACATTGCATAAAATGTAGGATATCACAAGGCACTTCTTCAACACGCCGCAACAATGAAAGGCTCAAATCAAAGGGAAGATCAAATGGAATTTCCTCCATTTGGTCCACGCTTGGCGCATTTTAATCCCATCCTCAAAGAAAATCAAATAATGCTCGCTCAACATTTTTCCAGCCAGGAAAGCCCGAGAAAAGAAACGAAATGTGAACGTGTCCAATTCAGACTCTGATTTAGCACGACATCGCATCTCTTTAGTGGAGTATCGGGATCATAGTCGAGAGAAGAAATCCCCTTCCCTCAGCAACTTGACTCATCAAGAGGCAGTTTCCAAGTACAAGGTACTAGCCACTAGGATAAAATAGAAATACAATAAGTTATTTCCGCTCTCTCTATTCAACTTCATTGCATTCCATTTCTTCCCAAGTGGCAATAACTTACAAGCTTTGAATTCTTAAGATGTGTCCTCGTTTAACACAAGTACCAATGCCACCGCACCGATTTCCCCCGCCTTTTTGAAATTGGTTTGTAAAACGGAGAAATCTCCTCCTTTTATTTCTGTTCCCCAACAGATGTCGATTCAGGAGAATGGGTCCGGGAAGTTTCTTCAAGGAGTGAAAGTCGGGGAGAAAGTTGCTCAGGTATGTGTATGTATCTTCACTATGTGTTTGTAAACATTCGGGTCAATTAAGGGGAATTTAATGCACGCACCTACCCGTTTTCCTGTCCGTTGATTGAAAGGCAATTACACTCAATTTGTAACGCAATTTGTTAAAATACATGAGATACTCCATGCATGTAACATGCAATGACAGAAAGTGACCCTAATTTCCCTTGAGATTGAAATATTCGGGGAAATATTCATTCTGATTTCCGACATTTAGCGTAGCATGGCAGATTTATGGGCGAATTAATACAAAACTTGGCAAAACCAGTGAGTAAAATTATAAGATGTATATTAGTATTTGGTGTTCTGCTATACAGCGCACATAAACCTAAGCCGTAGGAAGGCGCGTCGCGTCGTAGGCCTTTGTCTTATGCCCTGCATAATTTTGTTTCCGAAATCCGGAAATTTCCAATTTCCAGCTGTAATGAACCTCCTTCGCATTGCATTACATTTCTTGCACATTGAATTCAATTTGCATTAGAAAGCATACATTGCATATGCATTGGCATTCCCTCCTGACTTAAGTGTATTACCCGGGTTTGCTTGCATACACTTGCTACATTGGTTTTCATATACGGGCGGGTACGTAGTACGTGGCTGGTTAAGTAACGAAGTGATTCATTACCCAACCAGTCTGAAACTTTCCCGGACGCGGGCCCACGAGAAGTTATAAATCTTTGCGGAAGTAAGAGACATTCTGTAAATGAGTTGAGGACTCCGGACAAGTCTTTCGGCGACTAAAGTAGGGTGACAGATTTTATTGCCCAAGGAAGGATTGGGGGAACTTCCATGTATGTGTGTAGGGACGTAATTCACCCAATTAAATAGCGGCGGCAGTTCTCATTCACATCCCACGCCCAGCCGCACCCCTTGAAATTAAGACCTCAACTGTTTTTGTTCGACTGCTCAATGCGTTAAAAACGAAAATGTCTGTATATTTGCATTTCCAAATTTAAAGTTTTGTACATGATGCCCTCCAAGTGACATTGGTAATGAGGACTTAAGCCATTCCTCTTAATCCGTATCTTTCCTTCCCAGACATAAAAGTTAATTAATGTCCTTCCAATTGTTTTTCGCCTGTCGGTCTCCTGTATAAAATATAAACCGAGCCATGTTATCTTGACACGGACATGAAATGAAATAGCATTTTCCCTTTATTTTATACCCAAAACTTCATGCATGGATCCTTAGACACGAAGAATGACTTGACTTCTTCATTTAATATTTAAAAGTGTTTCCGGCGATTAGGAAAAAGCCATACTCATCCGACTTTTGAATTAAATATGAATACCTACTTTCAAATGCAACCCGGAACGGAGCAGCAGAAAACAAACTCCTTATCCCCGGCCCCGTCCCGTAGCTGGATCTGGAAATATCCAGTTCAGCCTGACTTCGGCGTCGTACATCATTGTATTGTCATCGCGAAATTGAACCGGTCTATGCAAAACGTCAGGTTTTCTTTGTATTTGTAATTTGTATGTTTTCTCTTCTGAAATTGTTCAAAAGTAAACACAACATGGGCGTGGCTGGATTTTCCAATCCCTTTTTATATTCACACTTCCCATGGACTGCGGGACGAGCCCCGACCCCATTGGGTGGGAATTTACTGGGCCCAAGTATTTATGGCTCAATGCAATGCATAATTTATTTACAAGGAATTGAGAAATGTGAATTTCTGAGATGTGAATGGGGAGAGGTGGTGTGTGGAGTTGGTGAAAGGGGTACTCGTCCTCTGCTTTTGTACTCTGATCCACAGGGCAAGAATTTTGCAAACCTTTTAATTTTGCGCAGAGAAAAAGGGAGTCAGTCGTCCAGGTCGAGTGGCATGTGTAGTAGTCGTAGTAGTGGAAAAAGGTGTAGTTTGTACCTTTTACCAACCAACCATACGTTTACGTTGTGGCTATGGCCTATGTTTCCGAGGTATCGATGTGGCGGGTCGAATCGGAGCCCCTCCATTCGGTCACTCTTATGTACATTTCCCCGAGTCACCTTAAAATGTTGTACGAAGTACGTGGACGTACATTTGAATCCCGGGGTTTCCATTGTTTTTGTGACTCTCCGTCCGTCCTCAGTTCCAGGAGTTCACTGGAGGTCAGCCCTGAAACTTCATTTAGTTCCGGTGCTCCTCAATTTTTAAAATTAGGGTGATTTAGTAGTGTGTTTTCTCCTAATTTTGACACAATGAAAGATAAAAAAGTGACTTTGGTGGATTTGCCGAGTTTGGACACGGTTTCGGAGTCGTCGGACAATCCCTCAGCTGGATCCTTCCCAATCCCCACAATTCCAGCCCCGAGCAGTGTTTTCCGTGGAATGTCCGGCCCCAAAAGTCCTCGTCCAAAACCAAAACCAAGGGGAACCCACGTTCGAATGGCCTTGGGTCAACCTCAGGTCATTACGTCCAGTTTGGATGAGGAAGGGGATGAAGATGATGAAGTCCCACCGCCAGAAGTGCTTTATCAAAATGTTTTTGATATTGAACCAATCCGAATGGAAAGTAGTACCGTGGCTTATCATGACAAATCACGTCGGAAGTCATTGGCTCGAGAGGCTTTCCATGCATTGTACTATTTGAATTCCCCGCCGCGAACAATTAGTGCGGATTTTGGGGTCTTGAAAGATGCCAAGATTCCGTCCGCCTCTGCCTCTCATGGCCATCTGCCGGGGATGAAGGGCCTCCGAAAATCAAGTAGTAAGGACATGGTCCCTTTGATCCAATTCAATTCCCCGAGTCCACTCCATGTGTCCAATGAGAAACGGAGTCCGAGGGCAATTAATTCCCCGCGAAATTCATTCCTGTGCCTGGAATTGGAGGAATTTGAACACAATCGACTCCTGCCAACTTCACCCGGTGGAACCCAGAATCGGGATGGACAGGTAAATTCGTGAAATTGAAATATTTAATACGTACGAATTGGGGACTTGTACGGGCAAACGCGTAAGGTAGACGTTAAATGTGTAGTTTTCTTGATCATTACCTGCCAATCATGGGTAATTACAACACCTCGTTCAGAATACCGTAATAGTGTAAATAATGAATCGTAATGATTCCTCCAGCTGTGACGGTTGATTATTGACGCACATTCGTTCGTATGTCAATAATAATTGTACGTGGGGGGTGCCGGGTATTTATTTGGAGTTGGATGTCCATTCATGATTTGCGATTGCGATATGAGCAATTTAGTCCGATTGTGGGTTTACCTGGTGGATTTTTTTGGGACAAGGCTTCCTTTTTGTACGTTACGTGTAGCATTTGGCAAAATTGTTTCTTGGTGTTGGTGTCGTGTCATGCATTCACCGACGGGGAAATCGGTCGCCCGATATCGATTCAACTCGTCAGTGGGTATTGTAGTGAAACTTGGATTTGGCTGGCACTACTGGGGAATGGAATGGGACGGCGAAATTTTAATGGTGTTTTCGGGAACATGGAAATGGAATATTGGCGTGTGACTGACTGACTTGTAGTACACCCTCCTCCCATTCGCCAATTTGAAAGTAAAACACCTTGCGAATCATTGCATTGTAAGTCAAGGTCCTCTATGGAAATGAGTTCATTTTTTGTGCGCTAAGCTGCTCAATCTTCATATGTACCATGTCCCACTGACTAATCACCATTTTGTATTAGGGAAGGACTTGAATTTTGAATTCCTCAAATGTTAATGTACATGCTAAGTAAGTATGATGTATGCAAATGCTCGGGTTGGGTTTGGATTGACAGACGGATGGATGAGTAAAGTACATAGGATTTGTGGGAGTCGGAAATCAACGTCGAGGATCGGATGGTTCCTGTCATGCCTGCCATGCCCAGGCAAGGGAAAGACAAATCTTGGCAAACGATTAGGAACAGTTTTTTTTGTGAATGTCTCGAATTTTGGCAACCGTCGATGGCACTGGTTAATTCCGACGTACGTACGTATGTACGTACGAAGCATGCAAAGTAAGGAAGTTTTCTAGACGATTTTAGACGCAGTGCAGATTCGCAGTGCGGTAGGACTGACTGACAGTCCTACGTAGTGTACAGTATTAGGGGTCCATGTCACTCAAGTTTTTTTTCCCTTATGAATGAATGAGGGAGAGAATTGTACGTACCCGGGTCCGGGACGGGGAAAAGAAGCCCGTCTTCAAAAGGAAGGATGCCATGCGCCTTGGTTCGGATCGAAATGTCTTTGTAGGGCTGCTGGGCTTGGGAAGTAAACCGCATCTTCAAAAAGGTACGAGATGTGTTTTCCCTGGAACAACTTCCTTTCGAATCAGTTGTCCTCCCCCGCCGAGACGAAAAACACCTACGTTGAATGTGTTGGCGGGCCTGGGGATTGGATTTGAATTAAATTTAGTATTTAAACGACAATTAATTACAGTTGTGGAGCTGTGGGTGGGACAGGAGTAATTAAAATTGAGCGGGAAGGGAGTGTCCGGATGTTGGGATGGTGTGGTAGTGATTGAGGGATGGGGAAATGATTGATTGAGTCTGAGTGTCAACACAAATAGCCAAGTAAAATATGAACATGGGCTCCTGCGAATTATAAACTGATTTAGCACGGTGGAGCCGTTGTTGGGTGAGGACGACGGCTCAATGCCTTTGCGGAACTCCGTTCGCCGCGTCCGAGAGTCCATTTCAATCTGGAAAAATGGAACGGATGTTATCATTGCGTCTGAGGAACTTCGTCCCCTCAAATCCATTGCGAGTGAGAAAGTGGATACGGTATGTACAACAATTCGAGTGGTTTTTTCTATTTTATAAGGTATGAGTTATGAGTTAACCTGTCAAAAATTGGAGTATATGTGGCTACGCTGTACTACTTGTCCTGTGTTGACTGCGTGTGCGTGGTTTTTAATTCGGAGCTTCTCATTAAGGAGTGGACAGGGATGTGTGCAGAATGTTTAATTTATGAGTTTGGTGCCTTGCATATTGTCCAAATTGTTGAAAAGCTAAATCTAGTGGAGAACTACAAAATTGAACCCTATTTAAATGAAATCTGAGTGGATACAAAGTTTAAAATGTCACATCTAATTAGGAAATTATTTGACGCAATTCTTGAACCAACTTGGTGAATTTGAGTTGGAATTCATTTGGTCCAATTGTTTTTCGAAGCTCGAATGTTGTGCGTATATTTATTTGGCTCCAATTCCATCATACCTATATAAGAGGAATTATGTTTAATTGTTTCTTTTTAAATACTTGTCTGGAATTGAAATTCAAAATGATAATACATACCTGGCGTTGGTCAAAAAGTAAGTTCCAGTTCAAATGTGGTTGTGAAGTGGGTACTGAAGGATTAACCCTTCGTAGTTCACCTCCTGTTGGAATCATAAAACCCGGAAGAAATCCAGAGATCCATTAGTTGAATTTATAGTCTCTGAAAGTTGTTCTTTGTTCGGGCCATCATCTTGTGGGTGTTGGGTTCATTGAACTCCGGTTTTTATTGGTCTGGTCCATCCCCCCTTTCTCAGGCCCATAAAAAGATTATTACCTTCTTCGTTGTCTGTTTTCAACTTGCATCGCAGTAGTTTAAAAAAAACATGCATAATGGCTGCACATAGATAGGGTACTTTCACGGGCCGTTGTTGCTTTGTAGCGGTCATCAAAGCTAAGCATTGTTTATGACATGTTCAAAACTACCATGTGCATTTTCCACGATTCCAAAGTTGCAATTAAAAGTTTGATGTCCTTGTGGATAGCGGGATAGAATATTGGCAAAAGAGCCGCCATCCCTGTCGAATCCAGAAATGCACCATCATCCCACTCAGCTCTTTCCTGATTTAACCACCAGCGGAGGCGGGATTCGAAGCAAAAAGCAAATGAAAGTTTTTTGTTGTTGAATTCGTTGGATTTTCTTATTACGACACATAAAAAAGTGGGCGGACGTCACATCTGCACCTAATAAAAAATGGAAGTTATGTCAAGGGACGACGTAGTGAAAGTTGAGCAATAATATCGTGTCCCACAGTAATCCCACAAAAGAGTATCTTTGAACGGCTTAAGTTTCTTAGGAAATCTAATCACAATCGATCAAGGACTCTCAGAGCCGACAGGATAAATGAATGACTCTTTCTTAGGAAAAGAGCTAGGGGGCAAGCGTTCTGCTCCCAAGGGATTTGGCGTGACTGATCTCTTTCACACTAAGAACTGGATTTGCCTCAGGAGGAATCCACATTTTGAGTCAGCAATGAGTCATAAGTTGAGAACGCGGGAAAAGGATGGCATTGGTTTCCAGGAAATTTGGTTTCCAGGAAATTTGATTCCCAGGAATGTGCTGTATTCATCAAGCATTTTGTGAAAATAATTTTTGCTACAAATTTGAATTAAATTTTAAATTTGTGGTTCAGCACATGAAATGGTTCACTACAAATTCGGTTGGAGAAAAAAGATAAACTATGTAAAAGAAAGTGCACTTGGTATTAGTACTGTATAGGCTTGAATTTAGCCACACTTCTCATACGTTGCAGTTTTTCTGCATGGCGGCAACCGGATATAGATTAAGAGAACAATCTCGTTCTTAACCTAATCTTATTTTCTTTGTTGACTTCCACTTACTTGCATACGATGCGATAAGGAAAGTTGGGATTCTTCTACTTTCTTGTTTCCACTGTCCGTTCCCCTCCAGGGAAAACAAATCCTGGAGGCGCAATGCAGATAATTGGTAAAGGACTAAGACCGAGCCTGCCATTTCCTTTTCCCTGCCAAGTGAAGCATACGTACGTACATCACGAATACGAATCACTCTGGTATGGAAGTTTTTTTTGCCCATTACTGAATTCCTTGTAAGTAGAGTGGGGAATAACTCTATTGGAAACACATTTCTGAGGGGAACCTAGTTTTGAGGGCATCCCACAACCCAATGTGAAAGTAAAGATAATTTAGTCACTGCGGCGGAAACAGGATAGCACCACGTCACGTCCTTCATTTGCGTGCACATTAATTTCCATTTTTTTTGCTCTCGTCGGTTAAACCTTCATCTGTTCATTCATCATCACTAAATTTGGATTTTTGTCATCGCTAAAAGTTGGTGGAAAAGCCTTTGTTTCAGATGGCGGGGGAAAGCTTTGGACTGGGCCAATTCCACTTGTCGCAGTAGCTGGAAAGAGAAAGTGCTTGTTCCCCGTCCCGTCGCTGTGCTCCCGATTTCCTCCCACTCCAGCCAATGAAATGCATAACATAACATGGCATGGAACACGAGTATGAGAGGAATCAGGGCTCCTCGCAAAATATTGATGGGAATTTGGGAGACCGGACCTATGGAAAAGGTAAAGGAGGGTGAGTTGGAGTGTGTGCCGTGGATTGAGCATACCTCATCTACGCCTCCTGTCTTCACACTTCTTGTCTTCAGTCCTCCTTCTCCTTCCAACTCCATCACATTTATTCTTCCTTTCCCCTCGTTTTCCCATTTATCGGAATCCCTAAACTTAATCCTTTTCCTATGACGAGTTGAAGTGGAAGTGCAGTGGTGGTGAAATTCTGGTATGGTATTTGCCCTGTTATTTTGTTCCGCTTCGTTCAATTCTGCGGTGCTGTGCTTGGAAATCTAAACCAGCCGTCATTCTGGTGCGGTGGTGGTGTAGCCGTAATCCGTACAACATTTCCGTTCACACTTGGATTCCTTGAGAAAGGAACCCATCCTTTTGATCTCAGTCATACATACATACATAGTTAGTTATTTCTTCTGGAAAATAGACGGGAAATTTAATAATGCATTTGACGAGCGGGTCTGTGATTACGTAGGAACAAATGGGGAACGTGGAGCAATAAAATTTGTGCCTGAGGTGGATGTATGTATGGACTACGTGAAGTACAAGCACCTACCTACACGTGTAGAATATAAGTTTGGAAATTGGAGAGGAGTTTGAGAAACAAAAATAAAAATAGGAATCCCCATTTTCCATTGATTTTCTGGAGGGGGTGAATCTGATGGACGAGGCTCCGTAAGTGTCGAGTGCGGGAAGTCATCACTTCCTTTGTTCACCGCAAGTGCTTCCACAAAAAATGAGGTAAAAAGTCCAAAGACTGGACATAAGTGCCTCCTGGATTGAGTAATGGCCTACCACAAATTGGACAATGGACCCATATGTGTGACGTGAACCTTTTCTAGAATCTAGAAATGTCCAAGTCTTCCCGTGGCTCCAGGTTGGAGCGACAAAAATGCTACGGGGGCGTTGGAGTTGGGGTTTCCAATGAAGGGATCCCACCAATCCGTGGATTCTCCTCTGACTCCCAACAGTCCAAGGCTTCCTTGTCAGTCCCCATCCCCTTGAGTCATTCCACAACTCCATTACTTCGTCATCCACCACTTCACCTTTTGAATCATCAATCCTCCGACACATCCACAGCTCCCTCCTTCCGCTCCGAACATAAAAGAGAAAAATTCAAATGGTCCGGAGTCATGGTCAGTTTTGATGCGGAGTCAGTCAAAATCGAAAATGAAGCCAACGGTGGACTGCCCGGGATCAAAAGTTTGGGAAAAGAGGTTTGCCCCTTGACCTTTGGCGTGCTTATGCCAATTTTAGGCAATTTTACTTGTGTTAATTTGAGGCTGTAGTCACCGGTACAAAGATTAATGATTATAATGCTGGTTTTTATCCTCATCGACTTGATTTTTGTGATTGTGATGGGAATGTAAACATGTGTCCAACACGGGTGGTGGTAGTAGATTGTGAGGAGTTGACATGCACGGACACGCGACATGGGGGTTTTTTGGCGGGTGTCCAGCTTACATGCTATTGGCTATGGGCGGAAAACCTGCTGGCTCTCTTCTTTAATGTACTGCTACTACCCCCTGGATTATTGACAAGTTTGGCTAGGCTTTTTCCAAATGTCGTACATTTCACGTTACATGGGTTCGTTAGAGGCGCCGCTAAGGCTCATGCATATCCATGCATGCCATGATGGATGTCGGAATGTAATGTGAGTAGTTAAGGCGGAATCGATTTCTATGCATCTATTGCAGAGGAATGAATACAAGCACAAATCCATCCTCAAAAGTCAAAATGAAGTAAGGGAGCGGAGCAGGAGTCCATTTATATACTCAAGGCTTCACCCCTTAAGGTATGGGTGGATACATGGGCGTGTATTTACAGGGAATCGGAATCAGTTTGTTTTGACACGACGCGACGCACTGGCACTCCCCTTGTTTGCTTCCTCCTGCTTTCTCCGTCTGCATAATTCATGGGAAGGCAAAGACAAGATACTTCCCCGAACACTACAGTACGTTACGTACGTGTCCACTCCGAAAAGTTACAAATCTTGGCAGGAATCGAAGCCAGTTTTTCCCCGTGCTTCTTCTCAGTCGTCTCACTCGCGTCATTTCCTTCGTTGGGCTGGGCTTATACGGTGCCCTGATTCGATTCTAACAGAATAAGGATTTATACTACATAAATTTTTCCTCGGAGAAAGTTGTGTGTTCCAGCAAAAAAAAAAGATGGGGTAATGCTTTGCGTGACTCCATTCCGAGCCAGTCGAATAATCCCACGGCGGCAGGCATGGTAAAGTCCAATTTGACTAAATGGATGAGTCCTCCCCTTACAACCCAAAATGCAATGCCTGCCAAACTGACTGACCAATAATAGGATGGGGATGAGGGCCAATCTTTGTTATGTTATGGGTGGGGTCCCTTTTCGCGTGGGTTAGATTAAGGAGGATACGACGGGAGGCTCATTCACTCACCTGATTAACCAGGGCTGGTATGGGCGCTGACAAGGGCATACATCTATGACACGATCCTTTGTTGCTGCAGTCCAGTGCGGTATTTTGGGGGGAGCTACACTTTAGTTTTGGCCGAAACACCGCAGTGTGAATTGTGAATTACTCAAAGTGTGTGTAAAAGCCCACTTTGTGTGCGGGACGGGTCTGTTTTCTTGACAAGTAGGGTAGCAGGGTAAGGGAGAAGGCGGGCGTTTTGCCTAGTTTGTAACTTTCTCCGTGTCGTAAGTAAAGGGGGGTGTCAATGAGGAAACAAAGGGAGAAGTTAGTGGATGTGCGGCAAGCTGAGCATGCGGAAAGGACTCATCACACTTAACCCTACGAAAGCCCGTTCCTCCTCAAAGTTGTGACAGTAGCAGGCTGGAGCTTCAACCGGACCGGTCAGTCCGTAACCCTAAGGCAAAAGTATTGGAAAATAGTTGGAAATAGTGTTCCGTGGATTGGTACCTGGTTTTCCAAGTTGTGGTTTTTGAAGTTAAGACATGGTATAATTTCGACCCTTCCGAATTCTGCTTCCAATTTTAGGAGTACTAGGCTTCCTTATCATCGACAAAACTCCCAAGTGCTCTTCCGGAGTAATTACTTGTGTGAGGTATGGTGGTGCCGTAAAAAGCGTTCCAAGTGCCAATTCTTCATGTGGAAAGTGTTTATCGGACGGAAACAATTAAATCCGGGGGTGCGGTGGAGTCAAATTTGATTTGAATTTGAATAGAGAGGCCTTTCTCGACTGCCTTGAATGTAAATGGTTGGAGTCGTAGTCCCTATAATTGACCTTTTTGTGTGAACAGTGAACATTACGGAGTTACGACTTACTACACTATTCGGATTTGGTTGTGTATCATACATGCATTAAGGTGGAAATACATACGGTACAATACGGTCGCGGGATGATTTGATTTCCCACTGGACTTAAATGTCAGGCAGCTGGCCGTCCACCGACCTCATTTTTCTTCTTCCGAAGTGCCTTCCCGTCGCTGCCGTTGCCGCTGCCACGATGTTCAATTCCGCGGCCATGTTTTTGGAACGAAGATGTTCTTCCCAACTGGAAATTCCAAATTTATGGGTGGTTCCGGATGAAACACGTGAGGAATTGCATCGACGGATGGCGAAAGGGGCTCGTCATTGTCGCTATTCCCTACCGTCCGCGACTGGGGCCTTAGCGAAGGGTACTGGTCATGGTCAACGTGAAAGGGAACGACGTCCGTCGGCTCTTGCGACTCCTTCGACCCCGTCAACGGCTCTTGTCCTGTCACCGCTTGCTTCGTCAGCGGCTTATGAGAGCTCCACGAGTGCATCACACCCAGACTTAAGGGATACCCAAGGAATGGAGGGAAGGGAACTTCCGATCCTGAATGCCCTTAATTCTGCATCTGAGAATATGATAAAGGAACAGCAGGGGAATTACAAAAGTTTCTTGGATTTCCTTAAAATCGGTCATCAGAGCAGGTAGGGTTAGGGTAGGGTACTTGATTGATGAAGATGAGGTTGGAGGGATTTTTAAAGAGTAAAATTCTTCCAGCGAGCTGGGCAGTCATGCCGGGAGTGGAGAAAGCCCTCTTCAAGTGAAGCGGAAGGCGAGAAATGCAATTACCATTGTTCCGGCTCAGGTTGGGGGATTTTCTTTTTTTAATGGGCTGAAACGGCATTGGGTTGGAGAGATTGGGGTTTTGCTGTGTGGCTAAGTTTCCTATTGTCGGTGGCATTATTTGCAAAGTCTTGAAAATGTGAAAATAATATAATATTTGAAGAAGGTAAAGGGTGGATTGATGTGATGGTTGAGTTGAAGATACAAAACACGACCTAAGATGCTGACTTTTAGCGGGGAATATGAAGGGAGGATGAAATACTCATTTGCATGCTATGTAAATGTTGTACTCACAATGGAGTTCCACATGTGGAGCTTCCTTTGAAAATCAAATCCAGTCTCGACAGCCGTTCACACCACCTCTGACATTTCCTTCATAGCAAACTTTGAGGGCCTTTCAATTTAAACATTGATGTAATACGGCCATGTCTTCAGCACTAGAAGTCGAAAAAGGAAACACAGCCTATCAGCTGCACGTGTCCGCACGTCAGTGTCAGTCAGTCAGTCAGTCAGTCATCGGCCAGTCATAGTTTAGCTTGCATGCACGAAACACGCGGTAATTTCTATTCTAATTGTGACATATTGCAACTGAACGATAAGGATGATTTTCCAGCTGGTGAAAGCGTGAATGCTTAAAAAATTACGAAAATGACTGAAGTGTCATTTGGAAGACATTTGAAATGGCACGGATTTTCTTAGCATTATTGCGGTAAAACCCTCTATAAAAACCCCCCTATCTTTTCTATATCCCTTGTGTATTATTCAGAGTACGAATACAATAGCGGATTTTGCGCGGGTGGATCCAAGAAATTACTTTGTGAAAGGCAGGCGACGGAAGGCGAGAAAGTTTGGGATCAGTGGGAAGTCCCTTGGGTCTTCGGGATGTCAATTAAATTTTTCTCCAGCCTCTTGGCTTCCATTCCGTATGTACGGCATTTCCAAGGCAATCCCAGGGCTTCAGCCCCCGCCGAGGCGTGATTTTAATTAGATGCTTTCACTTTGGGGGTGAGCACAATCATGGGCGCCTCACATACATACCCCCCGCAAACACCCCCTTCTATCCCAATATTTCCACAAACCATTTGTCTTGGAAGCCAACGCAGGAAGTCCTTCTTTGAACGTGCTAAAGTATATCGACTGTAAACATGCCATCTTTACTTTACTTTATGATCTCCCATAACTTTTCCCATATGCTTAAGTACACAGTCCACACACACACTGGGAGGGCGCCAATCATTTCTCAACCACAATACGCAAACAGCACGTCAGGTTAAAGAAATGGCGAAGTCCAATTTTGATATTCATTTATTTAAAGGGATTTTGGGAGTAAGGCTATGAGGGTGTAGGCTTTAGGGTGGGTTTATTTAAGGTTAATTCTATTCCTCCAGTGTATGGATGGGTACGGAGTGAAACAATTTGTTTTTTTTTGACTTTCCAGGTGCTGTCCCTGGGTGCTGATGTTTTGCCGGAATACCGACTTCAATCTCCAAGGATCCACAAATGGACCATCCTTCACTACTCTCCATTCAAAGCTGTTTGGGACTGGTTGATTCTCATCCTTGTCATATACACGGCCATCGTGACGCCTTACGTTGCCTCTTTCCTCCTCAATGAAGGCTATTCAGACGATGATAAGCACGGCGGAGAGCCCATTGAAGTCATCGATTTTTTGGGTAAGTGTTGAAGTTCCATATATCCTCTAATTCTATTAACTGCATGTTTGACGACTACTTTTTTTTTCTCTACCCATGCATCGCGCTCATCCATGCAAAGTTAAATAATACAATAAGAGCTTCACGCGCGAATGTAGAGGAGCCGCTTTGCATGCATACGTGATACTTACGCGAACGATATTTTACTTCCCTGCTCCAAAACCCTAACCCCGTTTTGCACGGAAAGGAAGGATGACATTTACGATTGTCCTATTAACTTACGACTTCAATTGCTTAATGTCGACCTTCTTTTTCGGTAATAGCAATTTCACATGGAATGACTCGGTTCAGTTGTGCACGAACGATGCGGACAACGTGGAACAGCCATCGGGTGGGAGGGGCGAGAGTAGGAGGGGAAATTTTCCTTAATAAGAGCCACGGGTCAATCGAACCGCCTTGTTAAATCAAAACGTGCAAAAGTATCGTTCGAACCACAAAAATGTTGTATATTACATTACCATGCAAATAATATTCGTTTTTATTACAAAAAAAACTACTAATTTTTTTAACTGAATTCAGTCTCCCATTTCCAGAATTAAATTCCTTAGTTGAGCTTCACGTTCCTCTGTCAGTCGTCCTTCCGTGTTCCATTAGTAATGCTAAATATAGCTAGGACGGAGGGGAAAGTCACGAAGGATTAAAGATTAATTAGGTTAATGCTTTATCTGTTTCGTATCGCAATCGCGTATGCAAGCTAATGCGAAACATTACTTGGCCTAAGCCTGCCATGTCCCCCACGCAAAGATGTGCCTTCCGTCGTTCCATCTGCGTATTTGCGGGAAAATCCCTTGTACTTGTAATAGAAAAACTGAAGCGAAACTAGGAATTTGGTTACCACAAAGCCATGGGTTGTGGATGGTTGACTTTCCCTTCAAGCCTTCACTCCGAAATGCAAATTGCATGGAAATGGTTCTTGTTTCAGTGGATGTCATGTTCGTCGTTGACATCCTCATCAACTTCCGTACAACATATGTGAATGCAAATGATGAGGTCGTGTCCAACCCGGGTCGGATTGCCATTCACTACTTCCGTGGGTGGTTCATCATTGACCTCGTGGCCGCCATTCCATTTGAAATACTCTTAAAAATCTTCGGCACGAATACGGACGAGGTGAATTTGACTTTTTTTATGCATCCATAGAGGAAACATTCAGGGGCTTTCACTAGATTCAAATCAATTAATATTTATTCATAGACGACAACGCTCATTGGTCTCCTCAAAACAGCCAGGCTCCTTCGTTTAGTCCGTGTGGCTCGAAAGATTGATCGCTACTCAGAATATGGAGCTGCCGTCCTCTTACTATTAATGGTTGGTTAACATAAAGTTTAATGGACATTTAGATAAGATCCGTGAATTGTGCAACAACCAGTGCAATGATTATGGTTTGCATTTTCAGGCGACATTTGCTCTTATAGCTCACTGGCTGGCCTGCATATGGTGAGTTGGTTGATGTTTTGTTTCCTACCTTGAATAGTAAATATTAATGCAAAGTCAGATCACGATTTAAATTGAATATTCATAAAACATTTCAATTATAATTAGATGAGGTGGTGCTTGTAATGTGGCAAATATGTCACAAATTAGCCCGTGATGTTAATTCAATGTGTAATTCAAGAAGTTAATTGTTTTCAATAAATGTATTCTATATGAAAGCTCTTTTCTGACTTGCAGGTATGCCATTGGCTTCGCAGAGAGAAGTGTGCCTGGGAAACCTAAAATCGGATGGCTGGATCATCTGGCGAATGATACTGAACAATGGTACATTGTGTCAGATAATGGGACAGTGCAAAACCAGCCGACTTTGCGGGTAACATTCTCTTCTAACCAGTGAGCCCTTCATTGGAAAATTACTGAAATAGTTGATTCACCGTATTACAGTCTCGCTACGTGACAGCACTCTATTTCACGTTCAGTAGTTTAACTTCTGTGGGATTTGGAAATGTAAGTACACTACTGAGCAATGAAGGTGACTTATTTTGAAATTCATTTATTTGATCGAATCGACGTCACTTAACAGGTTTCTCCAAATACTGACGCAGAGAAAATATTCACGATCAGTGTGATGCTTGTAGGATGTAAGTACATTGTATACTCGCCCGTATCCATTGTGAATGTAAATCGATTTAATTTCCTTTTTTGTTCCTCCAGCCCTAATGTACGCCAGTATATTCGGTGAGTCTGGTTTTCCCCGTGAAAAAACTGTTGTGACATTATCGGTTTCTTAAATCTGTTTCTCCTTCTGCTGACAGGAAACGTTAGCGCAATTATCCAGCGTCTGTACGCCGGTACAGCCCGGTACCACACTCAAATACTGCGGGTAAAGGAGTTTATACGATTCCATCAAATCCCAAATCCACTTAGACAAAGGCTTGAAGAGTACTTCCAGGTATGGTTTAAAAACAGGATATCCTGACCATTAATGAAACACTGGTCTAATTAAGCTACGCTTTCCTCAGCATGCCTGGACATACACGAATGGCATTGACATGAACAGTGTGTTGAAAGGATTTCCTGAAGGACTCCAAGCTGACATTTGTCTACACTTAAATCGTAATTTGCTCAACAACTGCCCAGCATTTCGATGCGCTACCCAAGGGTGCCTCCGGTAAATAAGATAACAAGTGCTGCAGGTTTCTGTTCATATTCGAAATATCATATGTTGTGTGGTGTATTTGCAGAGCCTTGTCCATGAAATTTAAAACTACTCATGCACCTCCAGGTGACACCCTGGTAAGTGACCCTTCCACAAGATTTTGGATTTTGGATATCTGTACAAACTTTAATGATTATTTACAGGTTCATCGTGGAGATGTTCTTACGGCACTGTACTTTATTTCCAGAGGTTCCATTGAAATTCTCAAAGAAGACATTGTAATGGCAATACTTAGTGAGTATATTATAGTTTATTACAATTTTTTGGATTGTGGTGAAAACGAAAAAATTTTGAATTCTTCTAAATATTTAAAGGTAAAGACGACATTTTTGGAGAGAATCCTTGTATTCATCCGACGATTGGAAAGTCTTCGTGCAACGTTCGTGCCTTAACTTATTGTGATGTGAGTTTTTTACAATGTGTGCAAAGGGATGATAAGGCCATTTATATTTATTTATAAATTTGTTTTCAAAGCTCCATAAAATATTACGTGATGATCTGCTGGACGTTCTTGACATGGTAAGTCATGCTTTTCATTTACTTTCGCCGCGTGAACGCGAACCGTGTTTGTTCCTGCAACGTTCTGCCGCGGATCGCGTTTTCTCTGCTTTGGAAATTTTAAGCAGGTTCTCATACAGTCTGTTTGTTTTCTAAGTACCCTGAATTTTCCGAGTATTTTACAAATGGATTGGAAATAACATTCAATCTACGTGACGTAAGTTTCAGTTTTGAAAGTTTTATGTTCAACCAAAGTGTCAGCGCCTTATGCCCTTATGCCTTGGATTTGACATTTAGGACGAACTGTCGGGGGTTGATCCACGCGTTGCGCGCTACAATAAGGCTTCCCATGGTGTCTCTCGTGGAAGTTCTGTTGATGGAGAGTCAGATATACGGAAAACAGCTTACAAACCTCCCAGACGCCGTCGAAAACATAACACAGACTCGTCCAGTGAAAGGTTTGATTTCCTTCTTTGAAAAATACCGAGATAGAAGCCGGACTTTGGTAATATTATTTTTTTATTCAGTACGGAGAGCGAGGAGCAGAATCGTGTAAGAACCGGTAGTGGGGCTGGATTGAGTGCAGCCGTGGAATTGGCCCCTCATGGAGCCACTATTGATGTGACTTCAATGTTCCCTAACTTGAATGATCCTCCTGTGAGCCAAAATATATTGTCTCGGGCAGGAATAGACACCCATACTCCTAAGACTGATAGTAGATCTCATCGACGCTCAATCCCACATTCCTCTGGTGAAGTAATCTCTGGTTACGACACTCATCCCGCGTCCATTCATTCTAGAATAGATCAGCTCAGTAGGTTCGTTCCTTATTTGATTTCATCTCCAGAAAATCTTCCCCAACCATTGTGGCTCTGATTTTCCAATTTGATTATTTTCACCAGACAAATGGTTGATTTGGAGAAAAAATTTGCGGCGGATATGAAAGTCATCCTTGATCTCCTCATTCAAATAAAATCTAATCCTCCAGCCTCCGTAAGACCCCTTTCCGCGTGACTATGACTTTATTCTTTCAAATTTATATTCTGACGTATAATTTCATTTCAAATTAGGTTGGGGATGCGAATCGATACACACGGGATTCTCTCATCTTTCAACGACCACTCCTTTTCCGAACTTGCAGTGTTCACCCGGAGGAGCCAAAGGACACAATAGCCAGCACAAGTGCACTTCCTTCCAACACAGCTCCTCAACCTGGAACTACAAGGGACGCCGAGTTGTCAGCTTCTCCTAACTTTGATAGCTTAAACTTCCTCCTCCGCTCTAACTCTCAACCCTCGGAACTGAATCGCGTAGGTTTCCAGCCCATGTTTATCGAATGAGTAAATGTTGCGGCTTAAGTGCTAATTGTGGAATAATGTTAGAGTTGGGCGCTGACGAGTCGGGAAGACTCCAAGGGCAGTGAGCCCGATTCGTGGGAAATACCTGAAGCACCCATTGCACGCTTAGAATCACTAGAAGAACTAGACTGCACACAGGTATTAATGATGCCGATACATTATTGGCCCAAAATTTAAATTTGTTACTTAAACAAAACACTAATTTTCTGTTAAAATAATTTAATTTTTAGGAAGAGGCTATGGCAGCTGGCGGAGATGCATCAAAAACCCTTGTAAAGAGTAATTCAAAATCATCAGATGTGTAGGATGTGGCCATGAAAAATTCATGTATTATTCATTTGGAGAGACCAATTTTAGGCAGCTGACTGCGTTTAAAACTTAATTGACTCCTAGAAGCCGTGCAGTAATACCTATTGCACTACAATTTTTAGCCTTTCCATTCAAGCCTTTATTTCCAAAAATAGTTCGATACTCAGACTTGAAGGAAGGAAACAACACATTATTGCATTTGAGCATTAGAGTACCAGCACGTCAAAATTTGAAGGGGCACACTGCTAGACTAGTGTTAATTCGATGCTAGAGTGACTGAAATTATATATTACCGGAATCTGCACCCGTCTGCATTTTCTGTCAAATCTCCACGTTCCTTGATTTTGGATGACTACCTAACAAAATTTTCCTATTAACCTCACTTAAATTTCATAACCATGACTAAAATTTTAGTTCTACAAGTTCCAGTTCCAATATGCGTAAAAACTGAATTGCCTTCGGAGCTCCAACATAATTTGCAGAAACAATGGATTATAATCAGTAAAGACAGTGTATGACTTCTTTACGAGAAAGACTCGGAATTACGGGAAGGGAATGTGATATTTGCCTTTTTTGTTCAGACTTGGTTGAAACAAGAACAATTGCGTTGTATTTCATACTCACACTGCAACTCGCACGCGAAATTATTTATCATAATTACTAGTTTTGTAAGAAGGTGATAATTAATGTATGCCTTATGCCTAAGCTAAGTATGAGTTCTGCACTTGAAATGTGTTTGAATCTATGTGTAAATTGTTTTTATATGAGATTAGTGTAGAAGGATTGAAAATTAATAAGGATTTTAGAACTGCACCGACCTGTAGACAGGTTGAAAAGATACAGTGACTTGCACACGATTTGTTCTTATTGGCTGGTACGAATGCAATTGAAAACGACTGTGATTTGTTTTTCTCAGTTCGTAAATTATTAGCCCCTCAGATTTTCATTTATGCAGTGTACTTATTGTCTAACCAGGCAGCGCTTCCATTTTTCTTAAACCGACAACCTTGACCTACATTAACTTAACTTCTTCGTTTGCTGGCATGAGCGTATTTAGCAATAAACCGTGACTCAATTGTGCGAGGTTAGAATTGTCTTAACCGAATATTAAAGAAGCGCAATTTTGCGCGGAAACAAGTTAGGGGACCAGCAAGTCCGGAATTTGAAACTGGGTAGGAACACAAAGCCAGTATACTGGTATAAAAATTAATAAAGTCTTAAATTTAAACACGCTTTCATAAATTTACGAAATTAAAGAAACAAGTAAAATGCCTTTGCTGCCTCATTGAAACGATTATTAAGCTATTGAACATTCGCTGTCCAAACAAAACCAATTCTGTACTTCAACGTATAAATTAGGAAATACTTTAAACCAGAACTTGTCAGTATTTATGACTTCAATTAACTAATATTTCGCTTGAAAGAATTTTAAAGAAAAAATCTCTTCTCAGCACCAAATAAAAACAAAATTTTGAAACTGAATGCTGATTGCAAGACTTTATTTTTTACATAACTGAAGGCAAATGATCAGGATCCTGGATCGATTTCTTGTACTACAGTACTTATTATTAGCTTCTAAGTGAAAAAGTGTACTCATATTAAGTATTTCCTTAGGAGTAAACAAATTGAAATGGGCATAAATTAAAGTAGTTTTAGTATGTTGGAGGAGGAGGAGGTGCCATACGTGGTGGAGGTGGCGGAAGAAATCCTCCAAAGTGTTGACCACCAGGCGGCGGAGGAGGCATTGCTGGCCAACCAGGAGGCATGCCCATTCCCCAGTTCATCCCCATGGGGAAATGATTTTGAGAAGGTGGTGGTGGCGGGGGAGCCATTTGATTCATTTGAAGTCCTGGATGCATGTTCATACCAGTCATCATATGAGGTGGCATCATCATTTGTGGTGGTGGAGGTGGTGGCATTGCTGGTTGCTGAGATGGTGGTGGTGCATCTGCAAACAGTTGGTTTGGCCTGTCTGTCTGTGTCAATGGATTTTGGGCTGCGAGGAGTCTATAAAGGAAAAGAAAATGCGATTAGTTTTAAGAGCTCTAAATAGGCGAGCAATTTCGAACTCATTTTAAGTACTGACCTCTCGGCTGCTGAGCCATGACGTTCCCCCTTGGAATCCTTTTTGAAAGCGTAAGATACAGAAATAGGTCTGTTGCACAAATACTGACTATTCATGGCTTCAATAGACGCATCGGATGCTTCGAAACTTGCATAATTAACAAAGGCAAAGCCTTTGGAATTTCCACTTTCCGGGTCCCTCATTATCTTTAAAATAGCTCAAATCATTAGGCTCTAAGTCATAAGTGGCAAGTAAGCGTGTGTATCTTTTAGACAAATCATACCTTCGGTGTTTGTAGAATAACTCCAAACGCAGAGAATGTGTCGTACAGAAGCTTTTCATCAACTTCTGGGTCTAAATTTCCAATGAAGACATTGGCGCCAACATCCAGATTCTTCTGATGTGCGGATGCCTTATTCACCCTTACAGGTTTACCATAAAGCTTTATCATGTTCATAATTCTGATAGCGTAATCTGCATCTTCTTCGCTGATAAATTCGACAAATCCATAGCCCTGGTGATTTAGGGACACTCGATCCTTCGGCATATGTACATTTACTAAAAAAGAAAGAACTTTTTAATAGAGGTAGGACGAATCTTGTTAAATACTAAACATAAGAAATTTCAAACTTACCGACAGGCCCAGCTTGAACAAACAATTCCCAGAGTAAACTTTCCGAAACTTTCTCGTCCAAACCACCAACGTAAACGGTCGCATCTGAAATAGTACGTAGAAAAATTACAATTTAGAACTTAATTCACAAACCCAAATTTAGTTTTAACACCATTAATCCATTTTACGAATCGATTTTGCCGAGCAATTTAAAATTTCCGCGGCATATGTGCGTGCATGTAGGTATGCAATCCCTCAAAGCAAATTAAAAACTTGGATATTTACCGAAGCCAAATAAAATGTCAGGGCATTGTGTATTTTGTGATATAAACTGACCGATGCTGAGAACAACTAAATGTGTATCCGAGTCCGAATATCACTGAAAATTATGGAATTGTAATGTTTTTTCTTACCTTGATTTCGTTCCGCAATCGGTCCCGCAGCCATTTTGAATAGAGTGCCGCGTGATCAAGCTGGGGAAATTGGGGCGGGCGTGCATAAAACCATCGTTTGTCATCAAGTTTCATTTTGCAAATTGCAATAATCCACGACGACGGCACAGTGGTGGCGTGACTCATAACTTAACTTGAGTTATCCTTATCAAACAGCAGTTAAATAATTCACCTGTCTTTTTAATTAGTGTTATTTGCTGCAGGTGTTCAAGTCACAAAATCCCCTTCCCCTCCACAATGGCAGAGTACGAAAGTGTGCTTTTGGTCAAATCAGAAGTTTTTGTTTACAAAATTCCTCCGAGGACAACTAATAGGGGTTACAGGTGAGGGAGGGTCGTAGTTCTATTCCAATGCGTTGATTGTTATTACAAGGCCTAATGAAACTGTGCATTCTCAGTTGAACTTAATCGGAATGTAATATTTTGAATTGTGTTCTAGAGCAAATGAATGGAATTTAAATAGTCCGGATTGGACTGGGCGTATGCGCTTGGTTACAAAAGGTTCATCATGTTTCATCAAACTGGAAGATAAATCTGGGGTTCTTTTTGCTCAGTGCCCTATTGAAACTTATCCAGGGATTGCTGTTGAGTCTGTGAGCGACTCCTCGCGGTACTTTGTACTTCGTATTCAAGATGACAATGGTGTTTAAATTTAATTAGAATTGAACTGTTGATTACTTCTTTTGTGGAGTGGACAATGTCTGACCTATTCATACTTTAATTTTGCAGGTAGAAATGCGTTCATAGGTGTCGGGTTTGCCGATCGGTCCGATAGTTTTGACCTAAATGTTGCATTACAAGATCATTTCAAGTGGCTCCGAAAAGAAGAAGATATTGAAAAAGAAAAGGATACACCAAAGCCCACTTTGGATCTGGGATTCAAAGAAGGGGAAACTATTAAAATTAATATGAAAATAGCGGTAATATTTTAAGTCAATGGTGCAACCAAATTGAGTCAACGACTTTGTGTGCCATTACAATATTTTTGTAATCTTGTAGAAAAAAGATGGGGAAAGTTCAAGCAAAACTAAATCAAAAGTAGGAACAGCCGTGGGCGGAGTAGGGTTTCTTCCACCTCCTCCTGGAGGAGTTAAGATTGCTCCTCCACCAGCGGGACTCCCGAGGTCAACGGAAATAACACCACAAAGTTCACCTGCACATGTCGCCTCGCAACCAGCAGCTGCAGCGGCCAATACAGCTAACGTAGATTGGGTACAGTTTTAATTTTTATGGAGATTCTTGTTTAGAAGTGATCATCAGGTGGGCTTGTCGCCTCCTGATCTAAATTGTTTATGTATAACATGAGTGCATAAGTGATTGTTTTAGGGTGAGTTAGAAATTGGAACAAAACGTTAAATTCCTCTCCAAATCTCAGGAGTAAGGGAATTCACAATAACGCAAATCATGCTGGTAGGATAAACGTAACATTGTATGTAGGTATTATGAATATTGATGAGTAGATTGTTGATAGGGAATTACGAACGAGTTGTTGCAGGCGGATGCGCTTTCCGAATCTTTAATTGCCTAAGTTTAAGTATGTCAGTCTGAGTTTACATTCCAGCTGAAGTACTGATTCTGTTGTTTCATTAAAGCTACCTCAGACTCAGACGATTAAATGGTATTATGCATACGTAGGAATGAAACTTAAATCTCCTACTTACATTTGGGTTAGCCGAAAATATTGGAAATGCGCTGAATAAATTAAGCGCGGGAGGAGAACAATTATCCATTGTCTTATTTATTTATTCACTCGTCAGTCTGTCCGTCTTTGCACGATAAAATGTGCGAACACAGATTGTTGAGTTTGTCCGCAATGTTTCAGGGTTCAGACTTACCAGGTTTTAACCTTGGTAGCTCATTATAATAACTTTACTTTGTCAATAGTGTTAAAACAAATACATGAATACGTGTTTTGATTTTGACTAGACTTTGCACGAAATCAACAACTGCACTCCTCGGAGTGAGTATGAAAATGCAATCCTTCGTAGGATTTGAACACTACGTGCACTATTACATTTACGTAAACATACATAATATCATTTGAGAAGATAAGGACCAAAAATCTTTTGATTTTGGACGCAAATTAAGTAGGACCGTTAAAATTAACTAGATACGACATTTACAATTACTTGTACTCACACGACCACGAATGACCCACAAATCCTAGTTTTAAAATTCAAGGAAGTCTCTTGGCACGAAGAGCTCTTGGTGAAATGCCCAATTTTAATGAGCGCATTGCAAGGGCTCGACTGAAATGACGCGGTGGAGGCCTTGACATCATGTCCGAAGGTTCTTCATTCTCCAGTGAGGAGAGCATGACCAGAAGAACCCCTAAGACGAGGAATATGATGATTAGAAGAGTGCAGATATGCAACCCCGTTCCTGACAATAATGTCTCCAGTTCTCGGAGAGCTTCTTGAGCTCCACCATGATCAGGACGCAATTCCAAAGTATGTTTGAAATGCAGGAGTGCTGTAAAATTTTGAGTAAAGTTAGAAATAATACACAACTTATAAGTTTTGAGTTAGATACACATTATTTAGAACTATAATAACACACCTTCCTGATGGTGCCCGTAAGCTTTGAGTATTTCCCCAAGGGTAAAATGCTGCTGCCAAGCGCTCCGATCTGGAGCCTGGAGTTCAAGTGATCGCCGAGCTAGGAAAAGTGCGTCATCCAAATGTTGCAATGTCAGCAAAAGTCGGGCCATGTTATGCAAAACCTGAAGATAAAGAAATATAAATAACAAATTGGTTTTTCAAGGTTAGGCGTTCTTTTTGAATAAAGAAATATTCTCTCTCTGTATGGTCAAATCCTTACCTCCGGGTTATTCGGAGCTACTGCAAGCGCTCGACGGAAACATTCAATGGCTCGCAGGGTATGGCCTTTTATTCTCCAGAAATTCCCAATTTGATTGTAAAGTTGAACCGAGCTGGGTTTCTGTCAACAAAAATGTAAGTTAGAATTTATTTATATTAGCTAAAATTTGTTGGATGATCTTTGTGATCTTTGTCTTACCTCTTTCTTAGCCTTCCTCAATTTCCTTTCCAAAGTATTGAGATCAATGCTATCCTTCTTGCTGCTCTTTCTCCGGAACAAAAGTGAAACCTCTGGTTCTGGGATGTGTGGATGAGTATGACGATTAGCGACTCCAATCAATTGATCATAGTATGTAAAATTTGCGGGTCGCCCACAATCCAGGATTTCTTGATCTCCATTCAAACTCCCATCTTCCCCTTCATTCCCTGAACACGGGAATCGGGTACAAGTTACAGGTGAATCATGGGCACTCTTCGTCCAGGATCCTCGTGCCGTCCAAACCGTACTCATGAGTATTTCTAGTACAATTTCATCTTCATTGAATACCCAGTTCCCAGTTCGATTCAATGAATCATTATGGTAATTTGACCCGGGAGCCCAAAGCCTTCTTCCTTGAGATGCAAATGATTCTGTCCCGCCTTGTTCATTGTTGTTGTTGTTTTTATTTCCTCCGGTTGGGCGAAGACTGATGCTAGCCGGACCTTGACCCGGAGCTGTCGTTGAGGCAGGGATGGGGGGTGCTAGGGGCATTTTCATTATTACATTTTTTCCACTCTCCGCCACAACTAATTTCCAGTGCGGGGCAGAGGATGACCTCGTATTTGTATTGAGAATGTACAGGGATAGGACGTAGAACGTCCAACACATGGACGTGTCCCTTAGTACCATTCTCCTTTTTTAACACACGTTTATTTTTAAGTCAAGGGACCGACCCCTTATCCTGTCCAGTCACTCTCACTTTCAAAAAATGGTTTAGTAGTTTTGGCTGGGGGAGGGGAGTGTGTTGATTAAATCAATGGACATTTCTATTTCGTGTGTACTACTACGAATGCTGTTTGGTGAATGGGATTGTTGTTGATTTTGTTGATGAGGTTCCTTCTACATTACAATCTCACATGTGCAAATTCCTTGCACCGAGCAAATATAGATTTGAAGAGGAGGGTCGAGGGTGGTCGGAAAGGATGCTGAAATGGGGGGAGATTTTTTTTTGCTTTGGCTGTGGGTCTCCTGGAAGCCACAAGCGGGTCCCATACCCAATGTATGTGAATTCTCCTACCTGTTACGGGATTAAAGCAAATTCCCTTTTACTTTCACTATTCCGTTCCATTCCATCTAGCATCTGAGATACGTAAACCTATTGGTTTTTACCAAAGTGCACCTTTCCTAGTACAATTCGTTTGTATTTGCATTGAACTTCCCTGGTTGCTGGGTTTCGAGTAAAGTAAAGGAATATGCCTTGAAATTTAAGAATGGTACACTCATGCGTATAATCCTATGATTAACCCACTCGATTACATTTTTGGATACTGCTACTGTTGCCGCACTTCAAACAATTTATTGGTTGTAATGTTGTAATCATAACATGGCATCGCATCGACATGCTAGTTCTAGTACCTAAGTTAAGGCACCAATCTACGTCAAACATTGGGCACAAAATTATTAATTGAGAGAGCTTTGTAACAATATGTAGCAAAAACTGAAAACAGGAAAGCAGGACATCAAATTTGACGGGAAATACTATACCAGGCATTATTAAAATAAGCCAAAATACATAAACCATTTTCGTGCATTCTTCAAACCCGAAAAAATAGCAACCCATGCCATGAGCTGCGCTGCTGGATCCAACACGCTGCGAATCCAAAAGCAATGAAACGAAATTTAATTTAACAGCACGCGCTGAATTTGGATCACACCAAACTTTAAAAAATCACTTAAAATCAAGTAGGAGAGTAGAAATTACTACGCTACTTTTGCGTTTTGGCGACCTTGTTAGCATTGTTATTGGCTTTGGGGCTTGCATGTAATTTGCAGCCACTACTGCAATGTATTCTGCGTTTAAATTTTGATGCGTACCGTATGATAAAAGTCAAAATATTTTTTAGATTTATTTTTGCTATTCCTGCAACACAAACACAAAAAGGGTTGTGTCTGTATGGATGGCCAGACCGCACGTGATGAGGAGAGGAAGGCTTGAGCAAAATCAATCTCAAAATCCCACGTCGACACCCGGCCCCAGCCACACTCCAACACTTCACATTCATTCGGCATCTTTACATTGACTGAAGCAAGTAAGCACATGCCAAAAAGCCGCTGATTGTTGGTGCTGATTCCATTGACAAGGAGTTAATTATTATTAATCTGTGGCAAAGGACGTAGCGAACTCCTCCTCAAGATGGTCTTTGAAAGATTAAAACTGACGACGTGTGTCCTCCTCGCCCTAGCCCTTGGTCCCGTGTCTATCCAGACAGCCAAAGACACCCTTGTCCTCATTGATAATCTTTCTATCAAGGAAACACATTCCACATTCTTCAGATCCCTTAAAGGTAACATCATATTTTAGTAGCTGTAATTGTCATTTACAGACGGAGTGCAACTGACTGACTTTTTGTTTTTTGTGCCTTGTGTTTGTATGGTGTAGAGAATGGATATCAACTCACTTTCAAGATGTCGGATGACCCAACGCTTTCAGTAAAGAAGTACGGTGTCTGGTTGTATCAGAATATCATCGTATTTGCTCCAGGGACTGATGAATTTGGTGGGGATTTGAACCCGGAGTCAGTTGCTGAATTTGTAGATCATGGTGGAAATGTACTTATTGCTGGAAGCCCTTCAGCCGGTGATGCGGTTCGGGACTTAGCAGTTGAATTTGGACTGGAACTTGACGATGCAGCTTCTTTTGTGATTGATCACATTAATGTTATTCCGGGTGCCGACACTGGCAAGGTAATTTGGCATGCTGTTGAGACGCACTTACACTATTCAAGTCTCTGGTCTCACAGTCCATTTTTACTTTGCAGCACACAGTAATCAAAATAGAGCCACAGAACTTGATTGATGCTCCAATAATTGTTGGAGAAAAAGCAACGGCTCCTCTAATTTATGAAGGATCTAGTCTCCTACTTGATGCCGAAAATCCTCTTGTCTTGGGGGTTCTTGTTGCACCTTCTTCGGCCTACTCTTACGATCCTCTGAAGACAATCGTGGATGTGAGTAGACGCAATGCTATCTTATGCTGATTGTTGACAATTTCCTTGAAATAAAATATTTCATCATTTCTTTCCATTGCAGTATCCACACACGGTTGGAAAGAACACAGTTCTCATCGGAGCACTCCAGGCGAGAAACAATGCCCGTGTTGTTTTCTCGGGTTCTTTGGACTTCTTTTCAGACAAGTTTTTCTCGACAAAAATTGGAAACGTATGTCAAGGAATTTTATCCAAATAATCCAAAAAAGGTTATTTTTGATTTGAATGCAAATAACTGATTTGAAATCTTGCGATTACAGGTTAAGGCTGGAAATGAAGATCTAGTCAAAGCCTTAACTCAATGGGCGTTCAAAGAGAAGGGCGTGCTTCGTCTTAGCAATGTTACACATCACAAGGCTGGAGAAAAAAGTGCACCACCATCCTACACCATTACCGAAGATGTCGTGTATTCTGTTGTGATTGAAGAACTGCACCAAGGAGTTTGGACCGGTTACAAAGCTCAAGATGTTCAGTTGGAATTTGTTCGCATTGACCCATTCGTTCGAACCCCTCTGAAACCAATTAGCGGACGCGCGAATGGAATGTACGAAGCCCAATTCAAAATACCCGACGTTTATGGTGTTTATCAATTCAAAATTGACTACCACAGAAAAGGATACACATTCCTGAATAGTGCAACACAAGTAAGTTAACCACCACAACCTAATTCTCGAAGCCACCTACAATTACGTATTAATTTTAATTCGTTTGTCCTACAGGTATCTGTTCGACCACTTCAGCATACACAATATGAGAGATTTATTCCAGGAGCTTTCCCTTACTACGCAAGTGCATTTTCTATGATGGTTGGAGTATTCCTTTTCTCTTGTGTTTTCCTCCACTACAAAGAAAAGGACAAAAGTGATTAAGAAGGATTGTTAAGTGAGTATTTATTTCAAACTGTAACATCCAAAATCTTAAATTGAGAAAATATTCCTTGTATCGTATCGACTTTATTTCAATCCGTGAATATAACTGTTTCTGTTAAAACAAATACTAAACGTCGCCTGAATGTTAATTTAAACATATTTGGGATCTTAGTACACAAAGGCGTGGTGCGTTTTCTCGTTTTCAGATTGCCAACCAAGTTACAGTTGTTACAGTGCGTCCAATTTTACTAAAACAAAACTAAACCTAGGATAGGAACATTTTATGTTCCTGAATTAAACTAAACTATTAGAAAAGCACGGCAGCGTATGTCAAAAGCTTCCAGTAAAATTAAAGATTTGATAATACAAATGACTAAACCCAGAGCCAGTCTCCCCAGTACCAGTTAACGTCTTAGCTTAACTAGCGAAGATAGAGGGAACATTTTTAAATCCTTCGAAACATCAAAATTCACGACACCATTCGCTTCATGAACATTAACCAATTTTCCACTTTGCTCATTGTAATCTCCAGTAACAACTTTCACACGGTCCCACGGTCGCCTGATCTAGGAACAACTGAACTGGGGCCAAATGTTCTGATGGAATATTTACAGCTCTCTCCTTTTGAATGAGAAACAAAGCACATGCTCCAAGCTGTTGATGCACAAAATTACGCAACGTTAATAAAAAGCATTGTCCCACATTCCGGATATCCGAATACACGCAATCAAATGTAAAGGCTTACCAGAACATTTTGGATCACTCCGATTTGATTCCTCAGACCGGCATCGGGACTTTTTAGGGTTTCGGACTATGCCCAATACCCAGATCCAGACCCAGTTTGTCCACCTGACCCACCGATTGGTCGAGTTTTCGTTTTGTCAACAAGAATAGTTTGAGAGCTGGAGTGTAATTCAATTCGCACCGTTGCACCCCTCGCATCTTTAACAATTCCAAACGAACCTTTATAATGACCATCAATTATCTTTACCGTTAAGCCAATTAGCTCCCGATTTCTTTCAAACCGCTTTCCTGGTTTAATAGGTTGGTTTAGTTCTGTATCTAGGAGATCATCCTGAATCTGGGCTGAAAAATTGGAATTTTACAAGTTATTAAAATGAAAGTGCAAACCAATGCAAGTTTACTAGTTAGCGCTTGAAGTTTTATGCTTACAAGCAGGAGCAAAAGTATCTGGGTTTGCAGGAACACTTTGCGGATTAGTATGCTGCATAAGAGACCTGGGCGAGCTTGTTCTTGGGCTCAAGCTCAAGTGCACCGCTGGTGAAGATTTTCTCACAACTAAACCCAGGCTGTCCGATTCGCATGGCTCACACCGGTCACATGAAGACTTCTCCTGTTCAACCTCAGATGTGATAGCTCGCGCTTCCTCTGATGTTGCTGGCTGTAAAGCTTCCCATAAGAAGTCCTTTAAATCCTCTCTACTAATATTATTTCGACAAGTCAGATCCAACTGAATACTCAAGAAGTCAGCTATCGTGAGCATTTGTTCACCGCTCAATTCCACTAAGAGCTCTTCCAAGCTGCATGATTCTGAGGACAGACTCCCATCCTCTGATTGTGAGTCGTAGTTATCATTATCAAGGGCTGATTTTGGCACTGTGGGTAGAGGCGTGATTTGACCAAATTCATTTGGTAAGACATTAGAGCTTGACATTTTCGGTTCTGTCAATTTTGTAGTTTTTAGGTGAAATGTTTGGCATTTCTGAGATTCCAAAATTAAATCCAAGGTTAAAACGGTTTGATTCAGAGACTCCAAATCAGCTTGGTGTAGCACACCGGTGTTGATCTGCAGTGAAATTTGAGATGAGAATTTTAGAATCTATTTCGACGTCATGTTTAATTAAGCGCACACTATCTTCGGTTGTTTTACCTACCAGCCCGTTGAATTTATCTCGGCATTTGAACAATAATTCGACGAAGGCCTGATTCTCCAGCAGTGTGTAAGAAGACATTCGCTTCGATAACTCTAGTTCCTCTGCCTAGAAATTTTATACTATAATTCCTGCAAACGCTACAAAGAATATGTAATGTAAGATTGCACCTTTGCAAAATAAATCTTCATTTTTGGCGGTAAAAGACTTAATTGCCCGTCTTGCTCTTGCATCAGTCGGAGAAGCGGAATCAGGTCAAACCCCTCAGGGCTTCCGTTGCTCGGTATTGAAGAATTTGTTAGTGGCAGGGAAGACTTCAGTGGTGCAGATGAGTCTGCAACTTTCCTGAAATTAGGGAAAGTAATTTTATGAACGTTTTGAGAACTCACCTTTCTCACGATCTTCTAAAGATGCATTTTGTTTCGTTTCCTCGGTCTTGTTGCAATTGTTTCCGGACGCGGTTCCAAGATCATCGTTATTGTGCTTGACTTCACTGAAAGGAGGTTTCCATATAGCTGAATCAGCATTTGCTTTTACACTTGGCTTCGCCTCTACTTTGCACAAAGTTTCATCCATACCAAACTGGAGTCTCAGAACTTTTCTGTGATGTAAATTAAGTTCCACTTAATGCTCCAGGAATTTTATAAACAAAACGTACATTACACTTACATCTTTCTTTCAAATTCCATACAAGTTAGCTCTTCCACGGTCTTCAACCAATGAGCCCTCCATTCCGGCTCGTAGTCATAGGTCTCAGGATTTTTAAGGCTGACTTTGACCTCTTCACGCTTTCTAACCCAGAACTTTTGCCATTCGTCTGAGTACTTCGGGTGTCTTTCTGGCTTGTTTGCAAAGAATTTCCATCTCCGTTGAACATCCTCAGCTAGCCTACCCAAATTCCAAAACATTAGCAAACTTTGTCATAGGGTATTTGCCAGTCACAGCTGAATAGTACCCACTTTTCTTCTGCAGCCTCCAGTTTCTTGAAACTGACCTCCTTCTCCTTGTCGGGCGTCCTCCAATTTTCTTCAATCTGAGCCAATTTTCGATGAAGTATTTCGTTTGTGTTACCCACCCGTCCGTGACGACGGTCATTTGGAGCCTTCGAGGGGGACCGCGAACGTGGAGAGCGTTCACTTGGACGAGGAAAATTTGGAGGACTTCGAGATCTGGACCTCCAGCGGGATCTTGGCTGGGAGCCATGCATTCTTGCTTATTCAGATGTTACAGACTATTTAAAGAAATTCCCAGTAAAAAGTCGAAGGTGGTGTGCTACGAGACTATATTTTAGCACTTGACGTCTGACGTATTCTAGTTTTTTGTTTAGAAAACTGGGATTTATGCCACTTTAATGAACCACCATACCGCACCGGTCAGGCAGGAATTTTCTGGTTCCGGTAGAAACGCTCACACAATTATTGCCACGTGAGAGTGTTCCAATTCAATGACGACAATGACGAGACTACTCATTCGACACTACGAGTGCAGACATCTTCAAAAAGTTTGATATGCGGCAATGCAATTCTAAAGTCGGAACAAAAAAAGTGTTCAATTAAAAAGAAAAACTACAAACGTTAAATCATTAAATCAAAACACATCTACATACCGATACCTCCAAAGAGCATCTCCACTCTTTCCCACCGTAAAAAATTTAGGTACGCATACGCAAAGAGAAATTTCAAAAATTGAATGTCGAAAAAGTAAAACTATATAAAATATAAGATAAACATATATCAGTATATATTATAATAAAATATATATCAGTGCGGTGATCATTCAGATTAGTTACGGCGCTGCAGAAACAAAGACCACTACAGATTGACCAACCACGCAACACTCACAAGCCAAAAGCGAGTTAGCGCTCTAAATACGTTTCCTAGAACGATATGAAAGTGCCCCTCTTTTGGCTAAATTGCAACTCTATGATTTTGATGCATTTGTATTCGTCCTACAAAATATATCTGTCGGGTCGTGGTGTGGAGGGCGTGCGCGTGGCGTGAACTCGTGTTGAAGATCAGTTTAATTAATTTCCACCTCCAAATTCGATTGTCAGCAAATAATATTTTATTCCGTAGTGATCAAAATCTATTCCTACTGAATCCATCCAAGTAACACAACGTTTATTGCTGCATGCATATTATAACATATTTCTACTTCTTGTGTATTGAATGAAATTGCTGCCAAAGATTTTAACAAACCAATGCAATATTGTTTGTACTCACAAATATGTTAATATGGCTTAATATGTTACAATTTACCGTGACGAGGTGGAGCTAGGCTAAAGCTAAAGTAACAGCAACATCACGGCAACAGTCTAGCATCTTGTATGAATATAGAATGAGTTGAGTACCTATATAGTTACCCTATTTTACATTTGTGGATAACAACAAGAAATAACCACAAGCCGTAGAAAATTGAAAAACTGACAACGTTTTTAGTTCGTTCAAATGCTTTTGTACTAAACGAAGATGTAGTTGAGGATTTGAGGGGTACATGTGGTACATTGGTATTAGTACATACGCCTATGTTATAATAATAAGTATATGTATATATAAAATATATAACATCTCACCCGTTCACGTCTGGCAGTACGATAGTGTGAGTGCACTTGTCTAAAAATTAACTATAATTCTCCACTTTCTGGGTCACTAATTGCTACCAACGAAGAGTCAGGATTCCGGTCTTCTAATGTAGAGTTTGTTTCTTCCCGGGGCGAAACACTAGTTGAATATTTTCTACTCCCAGCAGAACAGTTAAGTAACTTTGGCTGAACAGTGGGTTTTTTGCCTTTTCCTGATGTCAATCCTACATGACGATAGTCAATATAGGCTCGTGGTCCGGAATCTACAAATTCGGTTTCTATAAGCCAATCTGTTTAATACATTAGAAACAAAATCGTACCGTCACTGCATGATTCCTCGTCTTCTTCTGAAAGAATTTCTCCTGACTCCGCATCCGAAACCTGAGAGGCCCCACTAATTCGTCTGATGCCCGGATTATTTCGATAGATGCGGTCACGACTGTTTGAAGCTGATCGTTCAGGTTTCCCTGGCTCATCAAGAGGTGCAGAACTGATTGAGGAGTCATCGTTTTCCCAGAAACTGCAAACACGCAAAAAGCTTTTCTAGGGATAATTCTTAATTTATGTTTTTAACATTTTTAACTGCACGCTTACTCTTGTGCAACTGCACACAACTTCTCTTTCTCTAAAACTTCCGAGCTGTCATTTTGTACGCTGGCGACGCCGGGTGAAGTGCTGCGGGTTAGCTTCTTCCTATTGAGAAAATAAAACCGAAAAATTAAATGTTTTGCGTTGACTGACAAATAGATTCACTATATCACGTCCGCCATATGAAAAGCTCAGCTCGAATACAATGAATTCTGAAAAACGTCATTCGGTCATTCCCAATAAACACGTGTACAATGGGGTATTACCTTTTTCTACTAATCTTTGACGACTTCGCCCTGGAGCCCCTCCTGTGTGTTCTAGACTTGTCTTGTATCCTACGGGGAGACTCAGAATGTTTTCGGTGTTTATGTTTGGGTTTACGATTTAATTTGTGCATGTCAGAAGTATCATCTCTCCTACTTCGCGAAACGTTCTTTCTTTTGTGCTTGCCGGTTTTATTGATTCCTTTTGCGCTCTCGAAACTTTGTACTTCTTCACCTGTAACACTGGTATCGCTTTTCTTCTTCCGTCGTCTTCTTGCAGTTCTGTTAACCGGTTTTCTAGGCCGCCCTTGTCGGGTACCCCAGGAATCTTGCGATTGCGCGGAAATGATGGATTCGCAATCAGTTCTATTTGATCGCTTGCGTTTCTTTTTCTTGGGAGGCTTCTTAAGCTGAGGTTTTTTGGAGGGACCTTGGGTTAAGCTTTCTTCAATATAAACATGGGGACGATGAGGCATGCGTCTATCCTTCGAGATAAGTGCTCTTATACCAGCTGGAAGAGAAGTCGGAAGTTCTGGTAAATCGTCTGAAACTGATGAAAGGCACGAGTTTTCGTCAACAGTAAAAGGAAGAGTAAACTTTGTTTGGTGCGGCTCTTTCCAATGCTCTTCAATTTCATTTTCCTTGTCCTGTATTGCTTCTAATCTTTCGGATGGCGGAGTTGCTTCCGACTCTAATGGCGTAGCTTGAACTGGCGGGGTGGAATTGAAAGACTCTTGGTCAGCTCTTCCTGTCAGCTCCTATAATACCAGAAAATAGAATCAGGGAAAGTTTGAACCTTTCAGTTTACATTTCGTCTTGACTGCAAAATTATAATCCTAGTTCATAGTGAATAAGCTCAGCAGCAGAGGAACTGGAGTAGAGTTTAGTCATAAAACCCCCAACTTTATAATAATGGCGGACCCTCTCGTGATTAAAGTGGTTGGTAGTCAATCGAAAATCGCAAGTAATGACTATGTCACAGTGCGTTACTGCGTCATCAACCAACACAAAAATCAGTGCAGCAGTCCCATGAATGCATCTGAACTTCCGAACTCTGAACTAAAGTATTGTCTTAGCCTCTACTAGTCAGTAATAGCTATCTCGTCCCGATTGTAATAATAAATAATGCAATAAGAATTTGATAAATTCGGAAAGACAAATTTATTCATTTGTGATATTCATTAGTAATAAAATTACAACAATTTGACCTAGATTAAAGACTTTAGGAAATTGTTTGAACCTTATAGTAGATACAAATTAAATTGGCAAGCTCCACTACCACTAATATATGAGTCTATTACATATTTTCATTAATTAATTTATCAATTAAATTGATTACATTACTAATGCACCTTCGTTAATCCTTGTAGAAATCAGTCGCCTAAATGAATGGTCTCAACTTCGGAGGACTACTGTATAAAATATATGTTGAAATGTGTTTAAAAAAATTAAATCACCTGAGAACCAGGGTTCAGGTTCCCTCTTTCTTCCATGTGCAGAAATGTCTCAGATGGCGGCTCAGGGTAGACTTGAAAGGAAAAATTTGGAGACGACCTTGTGTTAAGGCCAGGTTGTTGACTGAGATAGATGTCACTTTCAAAGCGTCCAGAGCAAACTGGTTGATTGTGTACACCTCTTGATGGTCCAGACGATGGCGGCGGCAGCGGTGGAGACGCAGCTCTAGAAAGAAAATGTGACTCATAAGCGGAGTCTCCTTCCATTGTTATCACCACGTTCCATTTTAGATTTTAGCTTATATTAACTTAGTAAAAAACTAAGCATTATATTCAAATCGCCTGAGAATTTAACATATCAGAAACAGCAGTCAAGAAATTATAATTTATAGAGTAGTCAATGCTTAGTTATCCTATTGTCACATGGGTTCAGAAAATAAAACACGAAGAATTTTCGTCATTCATTTGCAATGTATAAGCGTGATTTGTGTGATTTAACACTGGTGCTGGCCGTGGTTCGTGTCTGTTGCAAGCACATGTTGTTTGCAGTGTACGTACGTATAGTCTATAGTATACCACTTGGTGTATTATGTATCGCGTTTGGATTAGGTTAGATTGATGTTCGACCTCAACGCCAAATTCTACAAAGCGAATTAGATAAACTCTCTTTTGAACAATATATATATATTACAGTACTTAAATGTGTGCGAACTTATGAGTTCTTTCTAGCATGCAAAATTCAAATCAGGATGGATATGGGTTCTAACAAGTGCTAGCAAGATGAGCGTATCAAAAATGACATTGTGCTGAAACTGCAGCGTACGTTCTTGTCATGCAAGTGCACCGCAACCCAGGAGGAAAAAATCTAACTGAGATTCACAATTCCAGTTTCCAACAACGACAATTCATGCAAATTCCTCTGTAATCGGTCTAGGGAAGGTATGGTATATTTCAGAATCTTACCTTACGGTTATAGTTTGCAAAACTGGCAGCGCAGTGCCAATAGCACGACGAGGTATGAGCTGCTCATCACCACTTAACCACTGTATAGGCTTAGATTCGTCTTCCTGTTTCAGTTCTGAAGATGTTAGGAAGTTTCTCAGAGCTGTGCCCTGGCTACCACGCACCTCTTCTAAAGGAAACGGCTGCAATGCTTGAGAATTCGCTTTATCTAAAATGGCGCGTTCCTCTGCTGTTGCTGGCTGAACAGCTTCCCAAACATAGTCCTCCAAATCTTCTTTAGTAATAGTATTTCGGCAGGTCAGATTCAACTGTGTACTTATTAAATCAGCCATAGCAATCATCTGCCCATCACTAAAATTCAAATCAACTAACACTCTTTGCTTGGGTAATGGCTTGTTTTGGGTTAGTTTGGGAAAATTGGCTTGTTTTGGAGGCAGGCTTGCTATTGGAAGCACTGTGGATGGTTTTGGAGCTTCGTCAAGAGCTGAAGTTAATATTGCACCTACGCTTTCCGGAGCTGAGGTCTTGGGACGAAATCTTTTGCATTTTGGTAAGTCCAACACCAAATTCAAACTGTAGACACAAAGATTCAGGGCTTTCGAGACGTCTGGCTGAAGAACACCAGAATTTATCTGCAATAATAAAACATTTCAAATATATCTAATAATGGAACAATCTAGCCTGAAGTTACAGTATGAAATTAACGAAGAGAAAACTGAAAACGCATTTAATGTGACCTCTATCTTTAATGTTCAGCGAAAAAAAAAGAAAGGAAATTACATTTCTCACACTCACCAGGCTATTGAATTTATTTCGACATTTGAATAAAAGATTCACGAATATTTTATCTTCCAACAGGTTGTATGAAGATTTACTCTTGGATAATTCCAGTTCTTCAGCCTAAAAAATTGAGATAAAAGAAATAGATCAATTTATACAGTCCGTGCAAGCTTTCGAATAAATAAGTATCCTGAAAACTGGCAAATGGAACTGACAATCGTACCTTTTGAAAGTATGACTTGACCTGCGGTGCTAACAGGCTCAGCTGGTCCTCCTGGCCTTGCATGAGTCGTAGAATTTGAACTAGATCTAGACCATCCGGCATAGCACTACTACCACTAGATGCTATAGACCCAACATCAGTCTTGTCAACTTGAGCACTCATTTTCTGACCTGTCATCATTTCCCAAATCGTTTTGACATCGTCCGCAGTCACAGCAGGTTTCGGCGGCCCACTTGATTTTCCATCTCCTAATAAGTAATTATAGTTCCTTAACGTTGCCCGGTCTCCCGTTAAGAACAAAGGATTGAAAGTAAGGAATGCATAGCTCACCTGGTATGCTTCCTCCATCAGAAATCGACATTGATCTAGCAGTGCAGTCTTCATCGTTAAGTGACGACAGCATAGGTGCCACTGGATTAACAGCAAGCGGTACAGGCGTAGGCTGGCTTACAGGCGTAAGTTGTTTTACAGGCATTGCAACAGTTGGACCTGGACCTGGAGAAGCGGTTGTTTCTTGTCCCAATTTCAGTTTGCGCAGCGACTCAAAATCCATTCCGAATTCCAATCTCAAAGCCTCCCTGGGAGAAAGAGGAAGTATTAGATACGGAAACTAGTGTTGTGAAGTGAATCATAGGCTTGAAAATCATACAATTTTGTGGAATAATCGACGTCGAAAAGAACTTCAACCCTCTTGGCCCAATGAGCTTTCCACTCGGGCACGTAGTCGTAGGCTTCTGGATCTCCCCCACTGGTTTCAATTTCGCCATACTTCTTTGCCCAGTACTTTTCCCACTCACCAGAGTACATGGGATGGTCCTCGGGTTTGTCTGAAAGTTGTCGCCGAATTCCTTCAAACTCCTTAACAAGCCTGTAGGTAAATAGGGAAAATGAACAATTGACATTTATGACCCCTTACATTTGATTTTATAAGTATAACGTTAGTACTCTTCTTCGGCAGCCTCCATTCTTTTGAAATTAACCTCCATTTCAGCTGTCCATTTGCCTTGAATTGTTAGAGCTAATTTTTCATTGAATATCTCATTGGCCTTTCGCTTCAATTCTGGCACCATGTTCGGAGACCTCGAGCGGGAGCGGCGAGGTCGCTTACTTGGCAAACGCGAATTCAAAGGAGACCTAGATCTCCTCAATGGTCTGTTTGTTCTTTCCAGAAATTCCTCAACTGGATCCTTGATTCTTACTGATGTATCTAATGGTTTAGGATGTGGTGAGCGAGATCTGGCACGCTGCCCTCGGTGATTAGATCTAGACCTAGACCTGTGGCTAGAGCGATGCGGCTTTCGTCCTGCAGGTGATCGGGAACGCCTCCTGAGGGACCGAGATCTTCGGCGTGGGGAGCGACTGCGATTTCTACGAGGCGACCTCGAACGAACTGACGTTTTGAGTGGTTTTTCTGTCCCCGGAGGAACAGTTGATCCTCCAGATCTGATGCTTGGTGCCAGCGAAATAGACTTGTTATTTGGATCTGAACAAAATTTAATCCGAAAATAATCAATAATGGTACTAATTACCATTGAATTTAAATTGCTACGGAATTAAGGGTTGATTACTAAATACTAACCTCGGGAAACTAATTCAATGACGTCTGATCGATTCGGTCTTGAGTACGATGTACCCACCTTTGACCTGGATGTACCATTTCTGCTATCATCCATATGCTCCATTTCTTCGCCCCGGCTTTTACGATTCTTTTCCCAGGATGATTCGGATCTCGTTGGTTTGTCCGCTCTATCATTTCGGGAAGCAATATCGCTTGAACCTTCTTGCTTTGGCATGACAGTCGTTGATGTAACAACTATGTTAAGCGCTGAAAGGTGTACAAAGAAATGTTTTTTAATTGCTATTGTCTAACTCTCATTTGCTAACAAATAGTCCAGTCAGTAAACAAACTACACAATTCAGAGGACGAGAGCTCGTAAACTATTATGTCCAGCAATAGCAACTTATTCTAGAATTCTACATGAACTGCATTGACTTACACAACTGTTGTAAATTATCACGGTGCGTTGGGCTCGTCACGTGATCAGCCAGCTCCTTTCTTCCAGTAATAGGTTTATCACAAAGGTTGCACTTTGCCTGAAAAAGTTTAAAGCAAAGATACTTAATATTGCGTATTGCGTGATTGTGTCCAGCCGAGAAAAACCAAATAATAACAAACTGCGAAGCGATATGTAGCATAGCAATACCTGAAAGTTCTCCTTCTCGTAGTTGGTGCCAGGGCGCAAGAAGAATATATTTTTAAAGTCTCCTTCTGGGGTGGTTCTGTATTTTGCAGCCAATAAGCTGCAGCCCTGCAAAAGAAATATTTCCATAATGAATGAAACTGTTAACCCATCTCCTAGAAAATAGAGTAGCGCTAAAGTAAATCTTTCAAACCTCGCAATCACAAATTCAGCCACACAACACCCAATTTACCAAAATAAAACTGCAGATACATTTGATTGAACTTACACGATATTCATCGGGAGCGGTGTCATTGCTTGAAGAAACGATATTTATTTGTGTGTCTTCAACTCCGTCTGGATTACTAACGTTTCCAAAAAAGGATGACACTTCACTTGCACAATCATCAAGGCAAAGGGCAAGGGCATTATCTTCAAACTCAGCATTATAAGGTACTGGGGTAACCGGGTCCGCTTCAGTACCCCGAAACCACAAAGCACACTTAAAAGCAGTTGACTCTGCTAGCGATTTGGATTCTTCGACCATGTGCAAATCCTCAATTGAACGAGTAAGCAACTTTGCTACAACAATTCCAACTTGACCCAATTTAACTTCATCAACGGGAGGGGGTACAACTTCCTCAGCATCATCATCGTCCTGATCTTCGAACCCCCCACCCCCACCACTGAGATCATCCGGGAGTTCCACATCGTTACAAGGAGGAGCCTTTATTGGTACAAATTCATCCTCCTCAGTTTCTCCGATTCGCCCTCTGGCCCTCATCTGGTCTTCGAGTTGCACCTGTTGTTCAAATTTCCTACGCCTTTCAAATTTCATTTGTTCAGCCTCTGCGTGTCTGGCTAGTGGTGTACTCGAGACAACCCTCGAGTCATGGGGGCGAAATGGTTGAGTGTGCCGATTGGGAAGTTCAGGCTTCTTCGGAATTCTGCATAGATGAAACAACACATATTACTACACTGGTTGCCGTAAAGATGATAATTGATGATTTATACCTGAATGTGGTTGTAGCAAACTTTTGCCTGTCCAGTTCCGCCTGAATTTGCAGAGAAGATTTTGACTCTTTAACTACTTTGGGCTTTTCTGGTTTTGCTTCTTTCATCTTCGGACGTTTAATTCTTTCTCGATTGTCGAACCCTTTCTCAAATGGAAGGATACGCGTTCCACCAGCACTGAATTTCTCAACTTTCTCTTTCCGCTTCTTATGGCGTTCCACCTCCTTGCAATCATTGCTGGAATCACTTCCGGCTCTGTCAGCCTCATTTTCTCCGGTTAATTTGCGCCTTTTCTTGCCATCAATTCGTTTCTCATCTGTTGTTTTAAAGGCCTTTGAATTGTCGCCCTTAGAATGTTTTTTAGCGGAATCCGCTTCAGTCAATTTTCTTTCCGCAAGTAATACTTTTAATTTCTTTTTGAAATGCAGGCGTTTTACTTTCTCACTTCGGTGGATTTCCTTCATTTTACTCCTTTCTACAATGATTGATTTACTTTTGCTCGTCTTCAATGAGTCAAACATTGTTCCTAACTCTAGCAGATCACACACAATGACAGAACATTGCTTGAGATTATGACGTTTGTACTTCAGTCCATCAGCCCCCATGTTTGGTAATTTAATTTTTACAACTTTTCTTTTCTTGTCTTTTTCTGACTTGAGTTTCTTCTCTGATTTGTGTGCTGAAGTTGACTGTCCCGGTTTGGCTGACTTCAGAGGATCGTTGTTCTGATCTTTAAGCTTGGCGTTGGCAGCACTCTTGTCTTCAACCCTGGCATCCGCTGCCTCCTTCCCACCTTTTTTATTCTTTGGTTTTGTGTGAGAAGGTATTATATCCATTACTTTAATGCTTTCTTCAAAACTTCCGGCAACAATTTCAGCTTCTTCAGTCTGTACAATCGGACCAACTTTGGCATTTGGCCCCGCTTGCAGCTTGCAGCTTTCTAAAGTGGAAGTCTTCGGATTTCTTTCGGACAAGTCATGATCTGGCTGTTCTGACTTTGGGCAAGTTTTCACAGGTTCTCTGACAGGAGATTGGACATTTAACTTTTCAGCATCAGCACCGATGGTCTCATCTGTTGGAAGCTCGCTTGTTTTTTGCGTACTGCTTTCCAGGTCCATTGGTGCAGATGCAGCCGGCGCTGCTTGTTGTCCGGCAAGCGCCGAATTAACAATTTCAAAGACATCATGAAACGAATTTGACTGCGCAAATTCTCTGAACAAATCTGTTCCAACATCTTGACCGATTGCTTCCGTTAGAATGTTAAGAATCCCTTCTTCATCCAGATCTAATGGAAATGGTAACTCCACATTGTCAAGTCCGAGGTCATCATGATTTTCGAGATCGTTGCCGACAGGTGTGGATTCCATTGCAAAGTGGCTAAAATTCAGGATTTAGATTCAGGATTGTCTACCCAATCGAATCGTACACTTAGGCTTTCACCCTTTCTGTTTGATAACCTCAATTTAACGGGCATTCCGTGTTCTTCATATTAAATTTGTGTTCGGATTTCAGACTGATAAACGGTTCAGACCGTAATTTACTCTTACGTATTATAGCCACGAAATAGCTTTCTTCCAATATAATCGGTTAAACTTGAACACCACTTAACACACAACTTCTCATTATCTCATTCAACCATTAAGGGGAAGCAGTAAACAAAAGTAAACAGACAGAGAAAGTGACCGTCCCGTCATCAAACTCTCAAATAAAAACCTCGTACTGTTCAATTGTAAAATAATTATGTCAGAAATCAAGCTGTACTGCACGAACCGGTACCGGTAAAGATAGTTAAACTAGCCAATAAGCCAATCAGATTAATCCAACTCTGCGCGAAAATCCAGTCGAGTGACAGTTGAAGTTGAAAGCATTTGCACCAACTAACATCAAACATGAACTAAAGCTGAACGCTCAAAAATCTCTTTAAAATTACGATCGAAAGAGCTTAATTTTCCAACATAATTTTTACGAATGAACTGAGGAAATGTCAGCAAGCAAGTGAAATTACCTTTCAATCCAGTCGCCGCCGCCTTCGTTGTTTGGATAATCCAATGAATCCAGTCAGACGTTTCGTAGCTCCCCTTCTTTATTTTCGTCAAATGTCCAATATCAACATGACACGCGCGTTTATCCCGCAGAATTCAACTAATTGTAGTTTTTACCCATTTACAGGGTGTTTGCCACCCTTAAAATTCACACTATATAATTTTCTGGCAAGCCACATATAGAACACATCCGATCCTGATCCTATCCCTTTCTTTCTTCCTGTTATGCTGTGTTGTGTACGCGTAGGTTTTACGTGTCTCTGCGTGGAGGTGTAGCCACCAAGCGATGCATCTTATTTTTAAACTCAGCCAATCCCGTAAGGTGACACACTCAACCAATCCGCGTGAAATCGGTATTTAAATATTGGATTTTACTTTGACGATCGGATCGAGAATTCGGGGTGATGAAAATTCCAAATCGATTTAATGTTCTGCTATAAACCCAAGTTTAAATTTCATTGTAAGTGTTGGAGCCGCGCCGTGGGATAAAATACTTTGTTTCGATTCGACTTTTTGGTGTTGTTGGAGCAAGCAGAGAAATGAGAAAAGCGTGTTACCTATGTGCCTATTGTGCCTTGGAGAATTAAGAAAGTACCTTATGCAGCCCTCCGCCTTAATTCGGGAACCTGATTTAAATTTGAATATCTACAAGATATGGATTGTCTTCTAATGCATGTCCGAAGTCGGAAGTCTGAAATATTAGTATACATTGTGCAGACTTAATTTGCAACTTGCGCAAATGCATAAGCAAGCAATTTGCTCACCAACTGCTACTACAACTCACTGGCCACACTTCAAGTAAGGTTTAGCCAGCGTTAGTTGTAACGTAACTGTGTATTTAAAATTATCCAACAAGCATCATCGTTGTTTAAGCACATTATGGAATACTTGACCCGCCAAAGACAACATGACGTATTTACAAACAAAACGACAAATTTATAACAAAATTTCTGTTATAGATTTGCCAGCAAATTAAAGTGTACATGAAGGTTTTTGCTTGAATTTTATAAATTAATTATTGTTCCTGGCCAAACCAGACCCGAAACCAAGTTCCGGGTTGCCTTAAAATCACTCGCTCAACCCTTCCTTTCTTTCCATTCAGCCTCAAAGTGATGTACCATTTTACCATACTAGCATATCTATCTGTATTCAACTCAAGGAGTCAGCGCGGGCCACTCTTTAATTTCTAACGGAAGAGTAACCTTGCCCTTTATCTGAAATAGGGCTCGCCAGGCCCTTCGCTCACTCTTTTCCTGTTCCACAGGATGCAATTTTGCAGGGGGTGTTCAATTTTATTAAAAACTGAAACCGGAAACCAGCTAGCTGGACCCTGGAGTAAAAAATTCATAAAATTTTGCTGAGACAACTAGCTCCTAACTAGCATTCGCAACTGCAGCCATACAGCACCCGGTGGCTAAATGGTTTAAAAGGTGCTGTAAGCTAAATGCTAATATTGTAAACAGCCAAGTTGTGTCCTTTGTTTCAATTGGACTTGCAGACTGCACTCCTAGATGAATCATGTATTCATTTCATATGGAGTTGAGTCTAGTCGTGAATATGGATGGAGCAGACGGCAGTGCCGGGTGCTATGAGTTGTTTGGCTATGGGGATACTGCATTGGACTGGAGTGACGCATGGACATGGCTGCATGTGTTTATCGCGGATTCTCCGTCTTCGTTGCTCGGATGCCCTCGGTTGTTTTGCTCCCCATCCTTATATCCCCCCACTCAACACACACACACATAATACACACAGCCACGGCCTTCCTTTATTCGCCCTGTTCCAGCCCAACCAAACGTACGCATTCACATAATAGACGAAAACAAGTTTAACTGGAGGAGAGGATAAATAATATTGAAATCATGAGGATTGTGTTATTTTATAATCTGTGGGGATTCAGTTAATGTACGTGTCTTGGCTAGTGCGGAGCGGGTTGAATTGGTAAGGGGTTACAAAGGACGGCTAGTGCATAGTGGGGTAGAAGTACAAGAGACGGATTTGATTTTGTGGGAAGTGGAAGTGTTTGTTGGATTTGGATTCGTCTCTCTTTGGAAGAAAACTGAAAAGTATAAGGTGGCGAACGAAGGTTTTGGACATTGGACGACGAAGGAGACGGGACAAGAATGTGCGTTCCTTGTTTCTAAGATTGGAACACGACCAACGACACGGCGACGGACGGACTTTTTCAGGACGTCTGAAACTGGATTATCCAAACAAAGAAGGCTGGGGTTTGGATTGAAAGGTAATTATTTTTTTTAAATTGGTATTTTGGCCAGCCACTACTGGCTGGCTGCTGCTGGATTCAGGTTCAGGGTATTGGCAATCAAAATTGCTAATACATTTGCCATTTGCACAAGGCGAGGCGGCATTTTGTTATTTGTTACCGCAGTCAAGTTGACAGGAAATACATAGTTTGCCCTGTGTTTGCAGTGCTACAGTGCATTAACATTTTGGAGTTTGGAAGGTATCAAAATATTGTATGACCCCCGAATACTGAATGCTGATGGGCAATTAATGTATTGGATTGTGCGCTTCTGTTATGATGTGGGGTCGACGACAGTCGAACTGGGAAGGCTGAAGCGTGTTTTCATGTGGTGCTCCCCGTAATGATGATAGTAAAACTGATTATTAAAGTCATAATCAGGTTTGATGGACGGAACGAACGAACAAATGTTAGTTGTAGTTATGTGTGCAGTTGTGTACAGTCATCGCATCAAGTGGAATGTTTTATTTTGAGCACGGACGTTCCTATTCAAAATTGCTACTTTAAGTTCTCAAGTTCTCCTACACAGGGTACTGAATTGACTCGAGTTCGTTCAAGTTGAATCGACAAGTGTAAGGTTAGCTAGTGTTTGGAATTTTTTTTTGCATAAACGGCACAAAAATAATATTGGCGTCTGGTACCCAAGTTTAATTGATCGTCGGGGTGTGATTTCCCGTAATTAGTAGGTTAGCTTTTATGGTTTTAAGAATTTACCATACCATTCGTCCCGAACCCGTGCTTGGTTTTTGTTTGATGAAATTTGAGATCAGAAATACAGAACAGTCAGCAGGCCAGACCGCCAGACGAAACTCGAAATCACCGTATTACTATTGCCCAGACTGCTAAATGCATATTAAGCTAAATTGGTTGAACAGAATTGCAGTCAGTCAGGTATATGAAATGTTGCAGAGTATACTATTTTAGTCAATCCGTATTTGAATTCATTGGTTGTGTGGCCAGAAGTGGTGTGCGTGTGCGTTTTGTTAGTATTGTCATATTGGATCTTTAATTTGAGTTATAAATGTGTGGCATTGACATTTGAATAGCCTAGCCGCTCGGCACATCCGAAGTCTATTTCTTCCGACGAACCAAATTAAAAGGTTGGCAATACTTCAATGTCTTGCTCTGACGAATTTGAGTTCGCTTTCTCAAGGCTAGTTAAATGCAACAAGGAATGTCCATCTTCCTTCACGTACAACACTCGACTTCTTTGCTTTGCTTCAAAGTACATCATTTGGTTTCGTCTAATAAAAGTTTTATTACTAAAAACTTACGTTCTCTGTTTATCTGTTACTAGTTACTGATCCACGTCGCTTATGTGCAGTGAAGCTGGGCTGACCGGAATATGTGCTATGGATACGGCAATTTTTCTAGAATATTTTTCATGACCCAAGACGCACATTGCATTAAGTAGGTACTCCCCAAGACCGATGATGAGCTAGCGCTAGCAGCATGTCTCGTGCGCACGCAAACCTTGTGATTCCAGTTTTTGACATTACAATTTTACAAAATGGTATCCGATACTGCTAAGGGAGGAAAGAGCAGTCCACCTCCACAACCTCAGAGTGAATAGTGCAGTTACGCAAACCAGGCAAGGCCGACAGGTTTCAATTAATTCTTTTATATTATAGAAGAGAATGTGACAGGATTGAATTCCACTATTAAGTTATTTTCGGCCAAAAATGGAATTTTAAATATGAAGGGTGTATTAGGCAGTATTGCAAAGGAGCCAAAATGCATTCATTGTTAGGAAATAGTTTAATTTTAGTAGGTCTGGTAGTCTGGTTGGTAAGGGTCAGGGTCGCCCTCGTCTACCTCATCCATCCTTTCCTTTGGGTTTGTTGAGTTGAGATTAACAAGTATCCTTGGCCCCGAACCATATAAGCCCAATGGAGCTATATGGAATACCTGAGTGAATGGTCGTTCACAAATTGCTTGCAATAGTGCAACATTGGCAATGACAATGAAATTGATTTTAAGGTTACATTTCCTCACTTGTATTGAATGGTATATTGGTATTGGGTCTTGACCTATTCCCTATCTGCACTATGGTGTCCCTCTGTCCCTTTGTTAAAAGAAAGGGTTTGGTGAGCATTTTATTTGTTATTCACTAAGACACTTGACCATCTCCTCGACGCTTCTGTCTGGATTGTCTGGAGAGTTCAATTGTTCAATGTCGGTCATTTACCTTTTTCTGCTTGTTTAGCATATGGATGTATATTCCATTCATTTGTTTAAATTAAATAGAAATGACTGCACCTGTTATTCAACTATCAACGTCAACTGAACAGAACAGGAAGTCGCCCTAAAATTAAATTTATATTTATTTTTGAGTTCGGTGTGGTTATCAATAAATTGTTGCATAAATTTGTCGATCCACCAAAGTCCATCTCAGGATTTGTCAATGTCTCAGATCAAACTTCTTGTGGGTTAAGAGCTTGTTCAATCAGTTTTAAATTCGTTTCATTTTGCTAAATCCTGAAACACATTTCTCTGGAGCTGCACCAGTCGGCGGCAATACAAAGGCGAAAATGACTGACATATGTGGAGAATTACATCAGTTAATGGTTTGAATCTTTGAAACCTTTAATAGTAGGTATACGTAATGCCTAATGGAACGAACGCAGAGAGGAATTCTGCTCCAAATCCTGCTGGTAAATGGTTGACAGAAAGGCATATTCGTTGCAACTCGGATGAATATTTTTTAAATACTACTTTCTGCAAATCACTTTAGCATTTAGTTTGAATTCCTATATTTTCATGGAATATTGATATGTGTGGTCGTCGTTATTCCCATTCTTGTGTATTTTGGGACACGATTTTGAATTTGAATGACGTGTTGGTAGAAATACTATCTTTACTATTCACTTGACTTTTCAGTCAGCTAGACGCCAGTCATAACTATTTGAATTTTACTCACGATTATTTTGCTGAATTCACAGGAAAAAGTGTACAAGACTACGCTTCACCCAGGAGTTCTACCAAATGGTGTCAACTTACTCTATGATTGACTGACTCCAGAATCAAAAGCTGTTTTGCGTCTGCACTTAGTTACAATCGACTGTCACAGTTTTGGCAGTATTTACTCATCTTCAACAATAACTTACTCCCTTCTCCAGACGTGGAGGACACATTCCTCAAAACCAGAAGATATCGTGGAATGAGCATGGGTCAGAAAGTTTCAGGTATGTGGCGCTGGCGGGCTAAGAAAGCACAATCGTACTTGACTCAAACGAGTAATTTGAACGCAAAAGTGGAATCCAATCTAATTATTTTTTCTTCTAATTTAGTTGGAGGAGGGAAAGTTGTGGGTCGTGAGACAACGACTCGGACACCCGGCCCAAGGGAGCTTGCCGAAGAACTTACACCTCCAGCACGCCTTGATATGCTGCTGGACATGCCAACCACACCAAAAGAAAATCAGCTGAAATATGCATGGAATTCAGAAGACCGCTCATTGAACATATTTGTCAAGGTACGGGATTGAAATAACTTTATTACTTTAAATTTGAATCTCACATCTGGAATGGCGTAATGGAATTTTCAGGAGGATGACAAATTGACATTCCATCGACACCCAGTCGCCCAAAGCACAGATTGTATTCGAGGGAAGACTGGTTTCACAAGAGGACTTCATGTTTGGGAAGTTCATTGGTCCACGAGACAACGAGGAACTCATGCTGTAGTCGGAGTAGCCACACAAGATGCCCCTCTAAATTCAGTCGGATACCAGGTAAATATAATTCCAAATATAAGTTCAATAAGAAGGAGTTTAGAAAGCAATTTTTGATTGCAATTGCTTATATATAACGAATATTGTTTATTTGTAGAGTTTGGTCGGAAGTAATGACCAGTCCTGGGGATGGGATTTGGGAAGGAATAAGTTGTACCACGATAGCAAAAACGTAGCGTCAGGAACAACGTATCCAGCTTTACTAAAACCCGACGAAAACTTTGTGGTCCCTGATAGCTTTCAAGGTACAGTCTTTCAGTTGCATAGATTTCAAATATATGCCCACCAATTAATATGTCCCACCTTTGGTTACAGTTGTTTTGGACATGGATGAAGGAACTTTAGCTTTTGTCGTGGATGGACAATATCTAGGAATAGCCTTTAGAGGCATGAAAGGCAAGAAGCTCTTCCCAATTGTCTCAGCTGTTTGGGGTCACTGTGAAATTACCATGAAATATATTGGTGGGCTTGATCGTAAGTGCCCGTCTTTGTTTTGCTCTTGATATATTTCTTCGCATTTGTCCTACAAACTAATGCTGATCGAATATTTTTAACATTAATATTATAGCGGAGCCCCTTCCTTTGAAATTTTTGTGCCGTCGAGTCATACGGCAATGTGTGACTCGCGATCGATTAACCCGGATATCTGAACTCGACCTACCTCCTGCAATTCGGGAATACCTTCTTTACAAGTACATACAATTACGATTGTTTACTGTAGTATTTAATCGTGATTCAACAAGCTTGCAATATGCTAATTGCTACTCTTTTGTTCTTAGGGAAAGACGGTAACCAGAAAGCCAATCGGATTGGTTTCTTTCAGAGCCTCTGCTGTCTTTGCATGTTTTTATCGAAGGACTCCGGTACTATTTTGCTCATTTTTGTTGGAAGAAAGTTTCAACCGCTATTGCCCCCATTTTTTTATTCGGACTGTCGACTGTCGCAATTACTATTATTTTGGTTAGAAGACAGACTAAACTGAACAGTGGTTGTGTGATGATATCCGTTTATAACTGTGAAAAACTTACGATCACAAAACAAGCTTAAAATATATAGACAAAACACGTCGCTTTAGTCATGAGAAAAGACTGCCCTCTGTTCAATCGTGCGTATGTCTTGGCTCCTTTCGAAGATTTGTCTGTCACCAACGCATTTTTTAAAGCACTCAGACTTAACTTAATTTCTTGTGCAATTTAAGTTTTCTGTGCGAATTCTGTTCTGTGAGATTCAAGTGTGCCAGTAATTATTACTAAGAAGCCCTGGGATTTTACAAATTTTTTTCGTAAGAAAATGGGATAAACAAACTGTAAATATGATTGTCGTTTGATAAAGGTAATATTATGTTCGTTTTAATTAGTTTGATTGGAGTTGGAGTTTATTGCTCTATTTTGACAAGTTAAGTGTGTTTAATACGACTTAACTATTTTAGATCTCTGATAGTGTAGAATAAAAGGCATAAATTCTCAAATAATTGAGTTGCTGTTAAACTATATGCCAGTTAGCTGCCACATTTTCTTCATTCGCCGAGGGGGTTCCTGACTGAATCTGTAATTTTATTCGTTGATAGTAGTCGTCATTCTTTTTCTTCTATAAATATAATTTAGAAAATAGGAAGCGCGTATCACAATTAATTTGGGAGTATTTTGCGTCAAGTTCAACAAAACAAATTATGATCAGCTCCCCTGATTGAACCCGCGTGAATAATTTATTGGAATTTACAAATTGTCCCGGGGTCCGAAGGAAGTGTTAGGTTGGCTCGAAATGGCCAACACGTCCTCGCGAATGTGACCTCTAGCCCTCATTGATGACAAGCAACCACCGAGTATATTGGAACGGGCTTGCTGAACAGAATTTGTTTGATCATGTATGTCAACGAAAATTGAAGTGAGTACTTACGAGTTAGTTAGCTCGGGATTTCAAATTCAATATCACGAGCTTCAAGGGTGAAATACAGTTTACTCTAGTACAGTCCAAGTCCACTTTAAGGTAACTTTAATTTAACTTAGTATCAAGGGGTAAATGTATTTTATCCTTAATTTGTACTACTTGGTCTGTTCAGCACTTTAATAATATGTAACCCAAAGTAAAAGTACGTTTTGACGACAGTGAAAGTAAGAAGTCGTTCTCCTTTTTTGATTTTATTTATTGTTGGCAAACGTGAGGTCAAATGGCAATTCCAAAGCTTTTCGGTCTAGATGGCATGTGAAATAAGTCTTAAGACGCAAAACGGCAGGTTTGACTGCATTTAGAAGTAAACCTCCTAGTCAAGCTTACTTGTGTTGATTCCGGAAAAACTAGTATTAAAATTGGCATGTGGGTATTAACTTAGACCTTGCAGCGGAGCAGCCAACATGAGCTTAGCAGACCCCGAGCTAAGATTATCTGCAAACCTTAAGTCACAATACGCTCATTGAATTGGAAGGACGAGATCCATTCATCTGATGGGACAATATTATTAGCACAAGTCTATCCACTCATTGCCACGTATCTTTGGAGCTTATTGAATCCTTTTCTCTTGGTTGGACTCTCTTCGGCATTCAATTTCCATAAATTATGTGCGTACTAAGTCGGATTCCCTGTCTGCTTGTGGTTATTTTGGCTTTGGGAAGAGCATACTTTTTTACACAGGGTGGAAGAATTCCAGCCTCGCCGATCGAGTTTTTTTAAGTGTTATCAGTGCATCTGAAAAGTACACACGAGGTTAGCTTTTTAAGTGAGTGGTCACCAGGCCTGGGGCACATGTCCAGATTATTTTTTAAGTAGTTTTGATTTTTGATGTGCTTCGGGTTGCTGAGACACAGAATTCAATCCATATTACAACAGGAGGGGGAGAAAGGGCGTCGAACTGGGTAGCTGGCAGAGTCAGTCAATCCAGAGTTGAGAAGGAGAAGATTGTCGGAATCGAATGTTTGAAGTGGCCCAAGTCTAAGGGCGATCAATACTTACACTCTGGGACGGGCGACGACGGCAAAAGCTTTTCCCTTGTACCATTCGGTGGAAATTTTCTACCCGCTTACTGATTTTTCTTCCGTTTTCCCCCTTTCCCTGAGGGTCTTGCCTGAGAAGACCAAGACCAGACTGATGGCTAGCCGGGGTTGAAAGGGAGTCTGCTCCGAAATTCGGTTTTGAAATTCCAGTTGAGGATGTATAATGACTAGCCACCTTCTCCTTTCTCCTTTAGTCGGGCGGCAGGAGCTGAGCGACTACGCTAGCTCTCGCTCTCCCAATCCACAATAGAAAATACCCGCATTGCCCATTATCTCAAGTAGTATACTCTTGGCTCCCGGGTTTCTTTCCTTCAAAAAATAAATCCTCAGGATTTTATATGGGAGCCCTGAATGAAGTTGTAAAGGAATAGCTGATCTTCTCGTCAAAAGAAATGCAATAAGACCCGTTGAATACATCGAAGTACAAGGAAACGAATTCAAATGTTTAAAGATTCTCTATTCTCTTGTGTCATGTAACGGATCCTTTGTTTAGGATTAAAGTGCATCTTTTAGAACTACAGCTTGTGTGTTTGTGTATCTATTTGTGTCGGACGGAAAAGTTTTTCGCACATCTCCAAGCTGAACTAACTAGTGGTGGGAAGAAGAGGATGGACACGTTTTCTGGCTCGAGGAGTTAGTTGGCACGAGTGACGGGGATTTTGGGAGGAAGGGAAAAGTGTATTAACTATTCGGATATTTGTGCCAATGGTGATGCACACACTCCGACATGGACACACTAGTGGCTTAAACTATGGACAATACTTCCATTCTTTCTCTTCATCATCATCACCTTCCTCGCCTGGGCCAACAAATTCAACGAATGGACCCATTCCTTGCCTCCTTTGCTCAAGACCTCTTCATTTATTAGGGCTTCTTCATCCATCCCTCCTTGTTTGCCTGCCATGTGCTCGCTATTTCGACTTTCGTCGTCCAATTTATCAAAATACTTGGCTCACAAACCCTGCCGCTCCTCCGAATCCACAAACGCATTCCACGTTTTACTGGACAAATCATTTACTCCAAAGGTGAGTAGGAGTGGGGAGCCGTGTTTCCTGTTGGACCTCGAATTCTTAATCACTCATATGTATTATCCCTGGAAATTGACGTCAATGCCCTACAGTTAAATCCAAAGAAAAAAATGAGCGTAATTGCATATGAACTAATCATTCAAATTTAGATTCCCAGGTCACTGACTTGAAAGAGTTTAAATTAATGTGTAGTTGAAGTTGTAGCATCACTACCGGCACTTATTTCCAACACACGCAGAAGGCAGGCAGACAGGCATAGATTATAATAATGTATGTACAGGCGAGGGCAATGTAATGCATTTGATGATGTATTTAGAATGTATGTTTATTTACTCTGGTTATCATGCAACATTTGCGATTGAGATTATAATTTTTGCATCCGCTACATCTGCACTGTAGGCAATGGGAGAATTGAGTTGAAAGTTGAAACTAGCCTAGCCACTGGAGAAGCAGAGGCATAGCTTGGGGTCAAATGTAGATTGATATGTTTATTTTGCGAAATATAATCGCCAATCTCTTGCATTGCGTTGTTTAATTCCTGTGTGTAGATGAGTGTCCCGGTACAGTATGGTAAATGATTAAAAACTGCGATGCAGATGCTACGCTGGAGCGACTTTTATCGTACACAAAACATGTTTTTGTTTTTACTCATCATTCACGCTGTAATGGTTAATGACTCAGATTTCGCTTTCCTGGTTAGTTTTTGCCAAATGGAGCTAATTAATTGCTTTCAGTTGACAGTCATCAACATTACATACATATATTCTCAGTTTTCCATGGTCAACGCTAATTTAATCATAACGTTTTATTCCAAGACCTAGTGCACACATTACCACATTTAAAACCCAATATTCTATGGTTTTGCTTTTATAAAACAAGTTTTTATTCACTGCCTGAGAAAAAAGTTTTTTTCTGAATTTGCAAACGCTGTGCTAGCGTTCAAGATTTGCTTCGCATGACGTGTTTGACATTGCATTGTAGTCCATTTCCGATACTTCACAATAATTTGTCATAATATTAATAGTTTTTATTGAAAGTGCGTTGTGGATAAACGTTGGATGATACTTGCTGCCGTTGCCGTATACGGTAAGCTCCACGAACGTTTTTCAACCCCTAAAAAAGTTCAATTGTGCAAAGTGTTGGTCATTTAATCCCTATGCAGCCTGCAAGTGTGAGAAGAGTGGTTGACTGACGGGAAATTATTTTTATTATCCAGTCCTTAAATAATTAGGTGTGCCTCTACGCCTGGCAGTCTACATTGGTCACTATTAGTCAATCTATCTCCCAATCCCAACCAGTTTCTTTTTTAGCTTGCAACCACAAACGAACGAGTCAATCCTAAAATATCATAATTCCAAGTTCAAGCCTAACCTTAACAAAGCAAGCCGTCAATGCCATTCCTTTGTTTCCATCCTGTATATTTATGGACTTGCGAGTCGTCTCTTTTTGGTTTTAATTTCCAAAAACTTACGTAATCCCTCACCCATCCATCCATCCCAAGGTGCATACACGGAATTACTGGATGCCTCACGTGTCGTATCGTGTAAGAGTAGTTCACACAAATTACATTGGGAGGTTTTATTAGTTTTGCCGCAAGAGGAAAAGGTGAGTTGATTTGTTTGTGTTTGAAGGTGAAGGACATTTGATAACAAGTAATCAGCATTAAAAGCATTGTTGTTTTTTTTCCTTAAGGTAGTCTTTCATGTGCAGTTCTAGCTTGTTTCGCGCACCTGTCCCTCCCCATGTCTGAGATAGATGAGATGAGATAGGGACTAGGTTATGTATGCACACGGCGAAGGATAAGGTCTGAGGATGAGGAAATCTCTTCAAGAGCTTATAAAATTCTGTAAGGTGTTTCGTTGTGTACTCAGGTACATGGATTGCTAGTAAGCAGGAAAGGGTTTTGTATTATTGCCACAGCACTTACTTATATGGTTGGGGAACTTGATTGAACTGACCTTGTCCGTCGTCGTCGTCGACGAAAATGCAAGTTTAGACTGCCTCCTAATGTATACTCCCTTGTTCTTTTTTCATGTAATGTACGTACCCATAATAATCATATTCCTTCCAAACCAGCAGCCCCATGTGTGAAATTATGCTCATTCCTTTTTCACAAAGAACCCATTCTGTTGTTTACAATGCATTGCGTGATTGTGTGGGTGCAGGCTTCGTGGAGCTCCAGACACTATGAGAGATGAAAATAATCTCTCCTTCAATTGTTTAGTCTTCCCATCATTGTTACACACACATTTATCCATGAAATGAAACATGAGGTATTGCACAGTAGTGCAGTGTAGTGGAGCCCAGTCTCCTTCCTTCCATTCCTGGGCTTGGGACTTGCCCAGACTTACCTCAATTATGGAAATGTATTAATTTGTGGACTTGTGCAAGTTGAGGCAGACCCAATGCTATTGAGATGCAGATAAGGATTACCATTTACCATTTGATTGAATTGTTCAAAGTTTTGTGGAAAGAATGGAAATTTCAAAGTGCAGCGGGACCGTGTTTCCGCTCCTGAGCCCTTGTTTAATTTTTGTTGGTTTATTTTGTGTTTGAGTTGTTACATTGCATTGGGGTTTCCTGCCTCCAGTTGGACTTGATTTGCCATCGTGCTCGTGCCTTGTACTTTTTTCCAGTACAATCCAGTGCAGTGTTAGTTTCCGCAATATTACAACATTTTAATAGTAAATTTGGCTTCGAAAGTATTTCGTGTAGCATGTCTTTCATTCAGACGGACGACATCAACTTGGGCAACTTCGCGTTTATGTAATTAAAAATAAATTGACTTATCCAACTTATCCAATTCTTGTGTAATTAGGTTCTCGTGTATAATTGGGTAAGGAAATCGAAGTTGTAACAATGCAGTTTCAAAAAAAAGTTCTTGTAGCGAGTTTTATTGAATTAGATTTTACACGATTGAGCACAGAGAACAGGTTTGAAATAACCTTGGTAGGTAGTGGGATTTTATTGCATTTCATATTTTAGATTTAGTTTTTTCTAGTTGTAGATACATGCACGGGAGCGGTAAAGGGCATACCTGGATTTCATATCATTTGCTGCGACAAATAAAGTGGTTTCTGGTTTGGTGGAATTGATCGTTGGTCCCTTCGCTAAGAATTCGATCGGATTTCATTGTAAAGCCCGCGTGGGATACCATCCACCATTCGAATTAATTCAGGTGCGTAGGGAGTAGTTCCATGGAATGGAATGGAGTTGGACGAGTATACAAAATTAGAATTTATGGAAATCAATAGCCTATGAATACATAAAGTAAAAGTGTCAGGATGAGTTGGAGTTTGACAGACGGCAAAGGCTTTCCCTGTACCACTTCAGGGAATTTTTAGTTGACTTTGAGTGTTGGGTCCAGGAGGGGCATTTTTCTTTGGAAGAATATTCAGGAAAGATTTTTCTTGGGACGGGAGTTGTGAAGGATTTTTTCTTCTTAAAGCTTTGAATTGGAGAATGTGAGTAGCGGTGGTGGTGTGGGTGTGTTCAGAGGAAGGGAGAAAATCGATGGCCAAGGGGAAATTCTCAAGTTCAGTTCAGTTTTCCTTTTGTTCCCGTTGCGTTATTCGCCACCCTTTCTCCCTTTCCCTCTGATCCAACGCCTTTTCCTGGCCAGGGAGAAATTTCTTCCGGATCAAATGTCCGTCTTCACATTTCCAAGCCTTTGATATTTCCATGAATGCTTGAAGTACTTGAACGAGTAGAATCAGAATTTTCAACGATTCGCAATTTGAATGCCTTCCGCTTTAACATATATTTCCAGTTATAAGAAATGCGAGGTTTTAGATGCATAAAACGTGCAACGTCGTACATACTATGCATGTTCTGAAACATGCCCATAATCTCGAAATTACGAATTTCTGATCGTCAAAGTTATGAGGGGCATGACCATTAATTAAGTAAGGCAAATCCGAGAGTATTGGTTATCTTCATTTGGGTACTTCTTGATTTTCGAATGCATTTCGAAATTAGTTTGAGATATTTGCGCTTTTCTGGCAGGTCAAACCAGTAATTCAGTAAGCGAGGAATGACATCTGGTATTTAATTTAATTTCAGGGCTCAAAACCGAGGTCTACTATTAAGGGGAGT